>BMAO01009776.1:0-19129 GCA_019973975.1 Trichonephila clavata | reverse complement strand
ATAAAAGCGTGTTAATAAGCCTAACAAAGTAAACCTTTTACAAAATCTAGGACTTCTTTAAAGGGCGTTTTCATTAAAATAAAAGTAAGTAACAAAATATAAGTAAGAGGATATAAGTTTATTTTACACGTATCTCTAGAATGCAGTGTAGATGATGTTAAAAGTGAAAAAAAGTTATTCAAAAAAGAGAATTCATATTTGAAACATATATTTCCTATAGAAAGTAATTTTTCTAAGCGAGTAACGAAGTAAAAGAGTCTAAAAAATAAAATTCTAATCAAATGTTAAAGCTTTTGAACAGCATTATCGTTAATCAAGGGGTAGAATCAAATGATGCGACTTATGTCAAATTATTCATGCTAAATTTTCTAATGAATCAGCCGAAATTTGGGCTTACCAGATCTTTGGTATAATCTGGTCTGATCGTTGAAAAAGTAATTTGAAATTTTACTAACATGCCACGCTGTAAAGAAGTGAAAGGAAAGAAAACAGCACAAAAATAAAAAAAAAAAACAGAAAATTTTATTTATTTCGATACTTGTGTGCATACCTATGCAATATGCTGAAACACGTTATCAATGGCCAAACAGAATGTATCAGTAGGAATGAGAGATGACGGACGATGCGGACTTTAAATTTTACTTCATTAGTAACGTGTCTTTAATGAAGTGATCTTTACAAACCCCCAATTTGGTCACAAGGGTTCAGATCTGTAAACCCTGCTGTCCAGGCAATTTGGGAAAGTATGCAAGATGATACGCTCATCAGCGAATTGAATTGAATCACATTCATTGCACGTCTTATCATATGCTCAGTTGCGACATCTTGACACTGTAGTGATCAAATAACCTGTTTTGCTTAACACCGGGACAACATTACCCTTCTGGACTCAACTGTATCTTTCACTTCTGACAGTACCCTGACAAACCCAATCACTATGACTTCCTTGAAGAAGTAAAAAGCAAAAATGAAATTCAGTCCGAATTCACACCATTCCATGACGTATGGGAAATGTAATGGATGTTGTTGCTCATAGGATGATTGATGGAATCCCATTCGCAGCACAAAGCAGGCCATGAACGTCGCCTGTTAACAAGATATGCGACTACTAGTATGATATTTTTTCATCCAACTAAATCCGCACACCAGAAAATTCAAGGCAAAGTCAACTAAGGGTTTCAGTTGTTGCAAGACAAGCATCTTGTAAGGGTATACTAGAATTTTTCTTGAAATTATAACGGACGGTCCAATATTCGAGTTACAGACTCGGAATTGTGACTTGCATTTAAAGAACTTGCAAATGCTTCAGCTGTCGCAATTACAACTTTTTCTACAATCGCCGGCTCAATTGCACGATCTCCTTTTTAACACCCTTTTATAAGCTTCACTTGCATGTAACGGAATTTTTGAACACAATTTTTCCTCACTTTAAAAGGTCAGATTAATTCGAAATTTTGTTTACTTGTCCAGGACCGACAATACAATAATTTAATAATTTTGTTCCATTATCCTGATCAGGATTAACGATTTCCCCTTTTCAGATCCCATCCCGCATCTGGCATCTAATTCCAGATTTAGCGACTAAAAGATTAAGTTACAACTTAAGTTCGATTGGGGTTTTTAATTAAAAGGGTGTTTTTAGTTTTTTTTAAACTATAATTTATTAGGTGTAACAACTAGAGAATTGATTTCTTCAAACTTATTTAAGAACTTGAGTCATCTTTATGAAGCATATCCTGTATTTACGGACTTGAATCATTTTGTCAAAGTATATTCTACTCTGCATTAGAATTCCTTACGTTGTGGAAGATTTCTGGCATGTCACGTATCCTCTCCGCAGCTACAGAAATTCGAGCGTTTCCTTCAATTGGGGAACGGGTGTCTCGGGCACCAAACTCTTTATGTGAACCTAGAAGAAGAAGAAGAAGATCATGCACTTTCAAAAACCTGTTGAGGTACAGCCTCTCAATGAAGTTTTCTGTCTCATTAATGTATTGATGTTTCTGTTCTTTTTCTCTGTTCTCTGCACCATACCTCGCGACTACGGCATTTGCAGCCCTACATTCCTATGTGATTCCGAGTCTTACACACCTTAACAGTTTGCCGGTGTGGTGGCAAATCACCCTGTACGTAAAGAAGGGTTTCGTCTGAGAAGATGTGTGCGGTTTTCCTCCCACACGCCACAAAGTGGTAGCTTGATGGTCATTATCATGAGCTCGAACCCTTGTGCCATTGAAAATACGCCAAGTAGAGAGGTTAATGTACGTTAAATCTGTCGTAATTCAAAATCTTCCCTTTTGCGTCGTGGGTAATTTGGAGTGGGAGGGGAGTTGATAGCTCAAATTGCCTCGTCACTTGATTGCGGTTCAAATTACGAGGACCCTTCTCAATAGCCATCGTGTTGCTCTGTAGATTGGCGCTTATAAACACACAGACCACCACAAAAGACACGAGTTTTTTTCTTAAATTAACACATATCGAAAAAAGAACAGAGAAGAGTGTTGAAGAGCGTCAAGAGTGTTGAAGAGCGTCAAATGGAGGTGACCAGTAAAGTAACGTACACTCCCACATTGCGGGGCAGGAGGCAGGTGTTCTATGAGGCTCAAAGCTTGACTGACGCCAAGTACACATTGGGCTTGGGACCAAAACCTGATTTTGTAGGCGGGGCTCTAGAATTCTTCGTTATGCCACTGAGGTTGCTACTCTTTGATGCCAAACTTTCGTTTTGGTTATGAGAGACAATTTAATGGCAGGTGAGCTACGGCTATATGCAATCGTAATCCGTATTTAAAGAGTCGGTTGCCCTAATAGCCCTTGTCAATACTCATCGTGTTGCTTTGTAGAACGACGCTTAAACACACCCACCACAAAATCCACAAGCCTTTCTTAAATTAACAGATACCGAAAAAAGAAAAGCGCAGAGTGTTGAAGAGCGTCGACTGGAGGGTACTCAGTGACGTAACGTACACTCCCGCATGGCGGGGGAGGGGCAGGTGTTCTATGAGCTCAAGGCTTGACTGACGCCAAGTCGTTTGTGGGCTTGGGCCCAAAACCTGATTTTGTAGGGGGGCTCTAATATTCTTCATTATGCCACTGAGGGTGCTGTTCTATAACGCCAAACTTTTGTTTTGGTTATGTGTGACAATTTAATGGCATGTGAGCTACGGCTGGGTGCGGTTGTAATTTGCAATTGAAGAGTCGATTGCCCGAATAATACAATCTAGCAGAAACGAGTAATGTTTTTTCGTGTTTTGAAATGTGTGTGTTGTCTTCAATAAATTTTTTTACAATCAACAAGAGTAGTTATTGATGCGCCACTGGTTTTTATTTCTCTTTTCATTCAAATGATCTTTTTACCCTACCATTAAAGAGTTCTTGAGCTTCTGCCCCTAAAGACAAATAAAAACACTCAGATGTAATTGTTTAATTTATAGTACAGTAATGTAGCAAGTATCTGAACAGTCAAAGTTATCGTGACTTTTTTTTCTGTTAATCTTTTGACAGGTGATTCCTAAAGTAAACTTTATTACATTTCATCCACTAGTTCAGTTATCTGAACGAAGACCTAATCCTATAATAGCACATTTAAGGAAGCTTTCATTGATTTCATGCTTGGATAATATAAGCATTTCTTTTTGTCCATCCCATTTTATAAATTCCAACTCTTCACGGAATTGCAAGAATTCGGAAAATTTTTCATCCGAAATCTGCATAGAGCTATTTGGCTTATTCGCTAACATAACAAAAGAAATTTCTATCTAATATTCAAAACGATCATGGAAGGATGTCAGAGCATCCCTTTTTCTCCTTCTTCCCCCTTTCCCGACTAATAATAATGTTTTGATCGGACGGGATTGAGCGGTCAAGACACGGAATGCACCAATCAAAAAGATAAAAGAAACAAGAGGGAGGGGGAGGCACTCAACGGCAGAACGGGGGAAAGAATGACTGGACCTTAGAATCCATTTTGACTTGTGCGTGCACACTTGCCTGGCTTTCAAAGAAAGAATGAGGGAAAGGAGGGGGGAGTATCTTGTATCGTTTGCGTCATAGATACCGCTTTCTGTCATAATAGCATTTTGACCAGTGACACTCTGTCACCGCATATCACAATCGGACGACACAAAAAGGTATGCCAGGCATGCAACACACACCCCGTCGTTCGAAAATATATTTGATTGGTTGTCAGAAATCTTTTCCCTCCCTCTATGCGGAAATTGTTTTTATTTATTTGCTTATCTATCTATATATATTCCTTTATTTTCCTTGTTCCTCCTACCGAATGCTTATCTTTTCCGAGGCTCTGTAATCGAAGATAAGTTGTGGAAGGATAAGAAGTGAAGTGAAATGAAGAAAAAATGGAAGATAGAGGTAATGTGACGTTAAGAGAAAGTGGCAGGAAATGTAAAGTAAAAATAAATAAATAAATAAGGGAGCGTGAAGGAATGTGTGTTTTTGCTTATTTTTTCTCCGAAGGAGTGGGCAGGGAGGGGGGGGGAGAAGAATACTGTGAGTTGACATTAAGGGTGTTTGAGAGTGAGGGAGGGAGGGGGGGGTAAGGATGGGAATTATATTAAATTTCAGAACGATCGCTTCCTATTTATCGTTTGCGGAAAAAGAGATAAATCGGCACGAGTAGGTGGTGGATTTGAAAAGCGTAAGGGAGTGTTTTTTAATTTCGTGGGGGTGATTTGGCAAGATAGGGTCGTTTTTCGAAACAGTTTTCATCTTCAACTGAAAAAAAAGGAAAAAAAATGACGCATAATTTATTTCTTACTTGTCTATTTTTATTTTTACAGTATGAGTAAAATAATATTGCAAGAGCTGCGTTGTAAAATGTTTGTGTTTCCATGAGTGGTTTCGCTTCGTTTCCGAATAAATTTTTTTTGCCAAAGAATTCAAGTTTTTTTCAAGATTATTTCCTTTATTTATATTTATTCTTAAGATCATAACACATGCACATCGACTCATTAGTTTATTCTATTTCTACCTCATATTTTTAAAAAATATATTAATATCTTTCTATAAGCATAGAAAAGAGACATTTCAAAATCCTCAAATCTGACTGCAGTGTGTATCTTAAGGGATTAAATGAAAAAGAGCGAATAAGAAGCGTGCTGTTGACCTTGGCTTGAGTGCGTTATTTGAACCACCAACTTTGTGACCTTCAGCTACCCATGTTTTTTTTCCCGGAGATGATTCATAAAGATTTCATCACGAGCTATATTAACTGATACCACTTTAGAAACTCAGCTAGATATGCAATGTCGAACATTAATACAGATTTACAAAAAGTGTGTAGCGGGTATCATTCGGGTTCTTCTACTAATCCTATTGGGGAAAATATTCTTTAACTGTGATTTTAGTTAAAAAACCGCTTTCAGTAAAGATGACTTGATTTTATGCAAATGTAAGTACTTCTGCGGGGGTTTATGCCGCGTTGATATGCCGATGTTATAATGTTCTGTTACAGGCAGTGCTGTGGAGTGCACCGGTATTTGCTCCTGATGAAGGCTGCGTTAAACGAGAGCTGGAAAAATGCTGGGGCGCAGGTGCTGACTGGAATTGGAGATACTGTTAGAGTCAGATCATGTCTCTGCGTTGGTGTTGTATTCTTTCGGGATTCCAGAGTCTCTTTAAAGGTGGAATACGTCCCGCCCACGAAAGTGACACGTGATGTATAGTCACTTCTGTTTGGACGTATTCGGTGAAACCGTTCTTCTATTGGTCCAAAGTCCCCCTTCGCGCGGTGTACTTTGAAACCGGCGGCTTGCGTGGGAACCGTCGCACCTTACTGTCGGCTAGATCAAGGAAGGTCAGAGGCTGACTTCCCTTAGGACATCAGCGCCGGGGTGTCCACCCTGGGATTCTTTCCCACGAGAAACTGCTTGACCGTCGAGACGTCACTCGTTCCCGACGGGAAATGGGTCTTTGATGGACACCGCCGCAGTACTATTTAAGTGCCTGTCATTGAGTATGTGAGTTAACGGTTAAGCATTAAAACCAAGTTTTTTAGTAAAGGGGAATAGTGACTGGGTGGCCACGCGTCTTGAGATTAGTAGTCGACGTAGAATCCATCAGGAATTGGTGAAGTTAACAACCTTGAAGCTGACCAAGCAACCGGGCTTCGGGAAGGATCATAACAAGGAGCTTCACATCCAGATAAGGGAATTTCAAAAATATAGTATATCTGATTAAGGGTTAGGATTTCCTATTGCTCCCAGAGCTAGTTATAAATTTGTATACTCATAAAGTGCTAAAGATAGAATAAAAGTAGCTATTTTTATGATCACTTCTGCTTCTTCCTCGAACCCTCTCACATCCGTGGCTTTCGGGCCGCGACAAGGGGAAGAAAAAAATTAACAAATATCTTATTAAATTTAATTAAAATGTTAATTTTTTCTTAAACGTAGCATAATAATGCAGTTTTATTCATTTTGTATTGGTATTACATTATTTTTAAGGCATGTTTATTTAAAATGCAGTTTTCTGTAAAATTAAGCGTCATCAAAGTGGGTAGGGAAACCCTTTAGGTTGGAAAAGCCTGATATAGGGTCTCTTCACTTTACAACCGAGTTCTACTCCGGCTAACAGGGCTCAACTCGGATTTATATTTTTCAATTCTATTTTCGTACAAACTGTTAACAAAAATTGTGCCTAATTTACAAAAATCAATTCATGTATGCATTATCACTATATATAACTAGCTAGTATACCCGTTCTTCGCACGGGTGAATTGAAAAATTAACAATGCAGATTGAAGGATAAAGATGTTTTTAATGAGTTAATTTTACGTGAAATGCAAATTAAACAAAAAAAAAAGCTTTTTGCATATCTCAGCTGAACAAAAAAACCTATATTTGTTAAATTTGAAGTCTGTAGATATAATAGCTGATAAAAAGGATTTTTTATTTATTTATAACGCCCCGTAACTCTCTTGTGGGTCGATTTTTGAAAGCACCTTCCTGACATGATCTCAGCTCAGCAAAAGTAACACATTGTTACAAATTTTGTGTAATGAATGCTCAAAATAGCGTAAATAATGGATCTAGTTGCATAATACCTTAATATTGCTTTCTGTTGTATTTATTTTACGTTAAAATTATAATATTCGCAAGCAAAGAAATTCCTTACATTTTGATGGTGATTCAATGTTAACATAGTAAAATGTTGAAGATAGAGCCAAGTTGGCCTCCTTTTTGGCGAACATCTTGTCAACTTGGCAACTGATTAAATGTTGCAGAAGTTGCTTTTCTGTAGTGCCAACAGGTGAGAAGCTGCAAGAAAGACAATAGCAGAAATACCTTCTCCACATAAAAATACGAAAACATGCCAATTTTCATAGTGATCGGTTGAACGGTGTTAGAGTGAAGCGATCTCATATATACAAACATCCATCTATATATATATAGATGTGAAATATATTTAAGTACTCTATTGTACGTTCTGTATCAGTTTCAATAACTTTTTACCTTGCCGATGAAGTTATCTTTATTTATTATTGTTTTTCATTTTTGTGATCAACTAGAGAAAATAGTGATTAGTCTTATAGTCTAATATGAGGAAAGGGGCACGACTTACAAGTGCAATAGATCATAATTGGTCAAACGATTCATACTGAATTAAAATACCCATAACTCTAATTGAAATAATGGCGGCTGGAAATTTTGGATAATCGGCTGCAGTGACTACAGTATATTTCCGAATATAAGCCGGAGTACGTTTTTTCTTCAAAAATTTTACCAAAATTCAAAATTTGTATGAAAACGGAATGGGGAGGGGAGGAATATCTTATAATTTTCAAATATTTTGCCTAATGGTAAACCAGGTATGAAATTTTCCATTAAAATTTCTGCAAAGGAAGATGCCAACGATTATGGTTTTATTTCTAGTACTCTTATCTAAAGTTAACACATTCTCTCTTAGTTACATTTTATATGTTGTACTCTGTCTGTCCTAGTCTTATTTTCTGGGCCATTTTTTTTTTTCTTTTTTGGAAAATGTCTTGGAAATGTATACCGCAATGATCGTCGGTCTATGTTCCAGGCCCTGGAACATAGAATTGCAATATAAATATATGCATTCAGACATTTCAATAAACGAAATAAAATTAAAAAATTTTTTTTGGAAACTCGGATTTTGACACTAATTTTGAATGGATTATTTAATTTTATTTTTCCTTTCAGACTAAAAGCTTCATTCAAAACATCCGAATTCTTAAAAATTTGAAATTGCTTGCGCATGGATAATGGAATATTTTTCCATCGTTATATTATATATATATATTTATATATATTATATTATATAATATATATATATATGGAAGAAATTTATATAAAATATAGAACATAACAGAAAAAAAAAATTAAGATCAAATCTAATGAAATACAAATAAGAACCTAGCGAGTCAAAATGCAATTTCGGACTTAGGACCGAATAAGTGGGGTTAAACTAGTTTGAAGGCGCCAACCTTCCCCCTTTGCAACTCGGTAGGAAAGACCAAAATAAAATAAATAGAAATTTAAAGTATAAAAATTCTAAGTATAAAAAAAAATCCAAAGTATAAAAAATCTCATAGAAATATGAAAGAACAACCGACTACTATTAAGCAAAAAATTCTCCCAAAATGTTTAAGCAGAAAAATATCAAAAGAATTACCTAGTAAAAGGATTCTTCCAAAAAGATTTTAAAACTTCTGCTCACAGAGCTTATTCCAGGAGATCCAACACTCTTGAAACCGATAGAAAGCTTTTATATGTTGTGATAAAAATCTAAATTGCACTTAAACGCATCCTTTATACCAGCTTGTAAGGAAGATGCCAAGAAATATTACATTCAAATTTGGTAGGCTATATCTTGGTTGGTTGTCACAAATGTAGAAAATTGCTTGGTTGTCAAAATGTAGAAATTTGGTTTGGTTGCTAAAAATGTAGAAATTTTTCATTTTATAGGATTTTTAAGAAGGGTGCTTAAAAAATAAACTGTGTGAAGAGTGTTAAAACAGAATCTTCACAGCAAAACCACTAAAATGTTGACTTTGAAATCCTATTGTTGTATGGTGGTTTTGAAATCAGAAATAGCAAGACGATTAATGTATTTGTGATGAATATATGTTGTTAAGAAGTTAAAGGATAGTCATGATCTAAGCAGCATTGGAAGAATTTCTTGATATTATTAAATTTATCTATTTTGTTGGTAGTTAAGTTATCATTCCTAAGTAAAAAATTCAAAACAATATTTCTGTAAATTGATAGATGCAAATTGCTGTTCCATACAGGAATTTTAATTACATGGAAACTAAAAGAATCTCTTTTGTCATAAATGTTACAGACTACTCTATTGTCAATAAGATGCAAGTCTAAATCTAGGAATTCAACCATATTAGAGTTAAAATTAGTTTTAAGAAGGTTGAGATTGTCAGGGTAGAACATAATATTTGGATTGAATTCACTATTTTTTACCAAAAATAATTATATCATCTATATAACGGTATAGTAAGAAAGATTCATCAAAAATATGATCAATTTCAAAAAAATGTAAATATAGGTTAGCTAAACTATTACTGGCAGGACCACCTTGATTCCTCTGATCTGTTTAAAAAGATTTTGATCAAATGCTATGAAATTATCTTGTAAAACAAGATTAACCAGGATATCAAATTTTTCCTTTTTCATTGAATTATGCAATTCATATTTATCATAAATTAAATGTAGAACTCTAATCATATCATCTATATCAATAGAATTAAAAAGGTCCTCGAAGTCAAAGCCGTGCATGGAAAAAACTGTCATATCCTTCGTGACTCTAACAATCTCTAAGCTATTTTTAATTATTGCTGTGTGTTGAAAGTTATCGATAGTATTTTGAAGAAGGGATTGTAAAATCTTCCCAGACTTCGTTATATATGTATTATACCCATTAGTAATACTACGGAATTTTATTGGATTTTTGTGGAATTTTGGTGTTAAAAAATTCGTGGGTATTTAATAGTTTTGAGATGAATATATATATATATATTTAATGTTTTATATATATATATATATATATATATATATATATATATATATATATATATATTAGATTAGAGGGTACGTATAACTTTCACAAAAATTCAAACATTTTTGGCTTCTATACGGAAATATATACGCTGTGACGTTTTCGCGTCCCAAATCTGAAAAATTGTCTTCCTTTTGTGGATAGGATAACAGCGTCCCGTGTACATGTGCATACCTAAATATTGTGGGGTCCTGTCTTCTGTCATCACCCCGGCGACTTTTGACCGTGAGAAAAACTCAGAGCTTAATTCGATGTGTTAGAAAGAAACCACCCCCTTCCCAAGATCATTGAGTGGACGGGGAGTCCGTTGGAAAACACCAAAGAGAAAGGTCGTGTGGTCTCCTCCCTCATAAATAGCATATTCTGAACTCTAATGAAGTACTCAATATTATAAATACCTTCATTGTAAATGTATTATACTGTTATTAATAGCTGTGACGTAAATAAAAAAATATTTAATTTCTTAACTCTCTCTCTCTCTTACGCTACCATTAATTTTCTCAAACTTCACAACGCTAAGTAGTTTATTTTTCATGAAGTACTGAAAAGCTTGTAATGCCGGTTGGTTCCTGCTTCCCTCTGAAACCCCTTGTCTACCCTCAGATCCAGCTAGGTGTGTGGGAGAAACTGAATAACCAGTCGACATGATTCACACTAATTATTTTATTGTCCCCAAAATATCAAACAGACACAATAACAATCTAATTAAGATAACAGATCAGATAGTAGAGCGTGAAGGTGAGACTCAATAGCCTGGGGATAATAATACTAACCCTCACCTGATTCCACGATAGCTTAAACACGCTCAATATAAACTACGTCGCACACTAATAAGCTAACTTCTATTTAAATAAAGATCACGATACCTGTACTTTTATGAAATTGAGTCCTACACTTGAATCTTGAAGGCGATCCTTATCTGGATTTAATCACCGCCGATTGATCCACTCTCAGTAAACTTCCATTGATAAACTCCAAATGCACTTAATAATTTCACGATCCTGCACTCTTCAACTAACTAACTAACTCGCCAGCTCCTTGCCAACTAACCCACCAAACTCGCGAATACAGAATTTATATAATATACTTAATTTGTATAATCACGCTTCCTTCACTCGGTGAAAGTTGGTTGAAATAAATATTTTTCTAAAAGAGTCCTGAAGGGATTAGTAGAGCCGCGTATAGATCCGTCACAAGCTTGGAGAAAATTTAAGCCAAATATGTAAGAAATGTTTGAACGAGGGTGACTTTCTTAAAAAAATTCTAACTTAACATTTGAATCGAATTAATAACTAAAAATTGAAATTGTTTCTTTAGAATGAAGACAATTTCCGAAAACTTTTCACAAACCACTATAATTCGATAGTCTAAAATAGCTGAAATTTTAACATTGTACGATACAGAGAGACATCTATTTCAAAACACAAAGCAAAATACTTTCTAATTTATTTTCAAGCGAGCCGATTTATTTTGTTTCGTTCCAAATTTAGCATAAACGTACAAATTATTCCTAGAATTCCGGACGGGTTTTAACGTAATCTGTTCTCCATTACAAATACGAACAAGATTCATTGCGAACAGAGTTTTAACGGATGGTCTGTAAATAATGGAAAGTGGCTAGTTTACCAAAGCTATTATCTCTTACACAAACTCCTGAGACAAAGGCTAAAACCACGGAATTGCCCCATTCTTATAATACATAGCCCTCTTCTTCTTATTCCACATCTGCAGAGCAGGTCCCTGGATATTATTTGATTAATAGCTCTCAGTGGAATCCTACCCTGCTCTGTAGTCAAAGGAAAGAAACTATTTTCAACTTCATATTTATTTTCTTCCCCACCCCCTTTTTTCCTCGTTCGTGGTCCCCTTTTTTTGTTGTTGCTCTTCCCTTGGCTATATCTCTACCGATAATAAATTAAGCTCTCATTTCTCCGCTTTCACTTAGGCACAGCAACAACTTATATGATGGAAAAGGACGATTGGTCGAATACGGGGAATTGCCCCTCGTAAATCAAATTTTTGAAGGATGGGAGGGAACTTGTTGAAAAGTTTTTGGAATCCCATCTTTGCGATTGGTTGGTTGACGAATGAGGAGCTGGGATTTGATTTGTTTTAAGGAAGTGTTTTAGACGGTGGTTGATTTTTATAATCTAATAGAGGAGATGTCAATTGGTGATGTTTTCTGGACTATGAATTATGGATTGGTGTAAGGTTGGTCGGCCTTGTTGATCCCACTGCATATATTCATGAATTCCGTTGTCACTTACTCAAGGTTAGAGATTGAGCTATATATGATTGATTCGCCACATTTCAAGTACTTACTTATCATAATTGATATTAAGTGCTCCTTTGGTCATAAATGCATTATATCAGGGAAGGAAGGTCGACAATGGTTCATAGTTTACTGAAATTCATCCAATAATATAGCTATTTTACATTTGAAAGATTGTTTTATATAAACAAACACTGGACGTATTGATAAAACACGTCGATATAATTCCCAATGAGGAAAGAATATTTTGAAAAGGCAGGTAAAATCTCTCTGCCTAATCGCAGATAACGCACTAGTAGTAGATTCTAATCTCAAATCTCTCTCACTTCTGAATTCTACCGACATTTACATAGTCTCATGGAAATTTCGAGAAGAGCCGATGCCAATGACTTCTTGTAGGTTTCTTGCCAATATAATTTTTCATCAAATTTGTAGCCAAATCTGTCACCAAGGACGATAAAGTCCAAATTTGGTGATCCTAATCCCATCTTCTAGGGATGCTATAATCTTACTCCAATTATTGCATGGAAGAGTACTTTTCCAGTAAAACTCTTTCCTAGCACTGACCATTGCAGGAAATACAACATACTTGATGTGTTTCAATATTTTCTTAATGGGATAAATTCACGTGATGTCACAGTCGCAGGTTTGCTACATCCATACTTTTCTAGACAATCAATTCATAAATTCATGTTACGGGAGAGTCACATGGTATATGCAATCATGTGTTTCCAGTTAATCAGTTTAGGCACTTTTCTGTTGCCAACTTTTGTTTTTTGTAGAAACTTTCTTTTAAAAAGTACATATTTGTTAGCAATGATAATGCACATAAGAAAACAAAATACACTTGATTTAATAGTGCACATATAATATAAGATTTTTTTTTTAAAATTTTGAAAAATATTTTGATTAATCTTAATACTAGAACATATATATCTTTACATAATTATTACGTTTAAAATTTTGTCTTAATTTCAGAAGTAGAACAGCAAGTCTAATGTCAGTTTTGAAGTCAATGGAGAACACGTGATTGTGTCGCCCATCCGGTATAGTGGTTAGCGATGCTGACTGCTGTGCCGTAGGGCCTGGGTTCGAATCCGGAAGAAGCCATGGATGTTTGTAAATGTATAGTGCCTATATATATATATGGCGTGAGGGTACTCTTAATAGCCGTTGAGCCGCAAGTCCTCCCGTGAGGTGGGGAAGAGAGGTGGGAAGCCCCTGACCTCTCCCAGGGGGTTCTTCTTCAAAATTGGGGTGGAACCGAGACAAATCGCACTGTCACCTGCATGGTGCTCAAAGCTTCGGCTAACGACAGGCGTACAATATAGCCCGATGCCATGATGAATTTCGTGAGTCTCGATCTGACTACCTCAGACAGGCGGCATTAGCAACAACAACAACACGTGATTGCATTTATCACGCGACCGTAATGGATTTTTCCCATTGTAGAAAACTCTATGTGAACTAAATATGTAATTCATTTCAGGTATTTTTGATAGATTGTTTCGGAAGCGTGACGAGTACTATTGCTTTCATAGAACATTATCAGATCCTTTTTAAAAATAATTTGGAAAAAAAAAATTACAGTTATATATGCTAACAGTTGTATGTTATCATAGTTCTTATATATACAAACAGAGTTAGTATGTTATATTTCTTTTGATAATGCAGATCTTATTTTGAAATAGCACTATAACGCTTTAAGACCCGAAATATTTTTATCTTGGAATATTAAATTCTATTGGTTATAAATACTATATGGACCCCAATGTGACACTGAAAAAAAAATAAAAAAATTCCCGCTCCTACCTTGGAACGTAGACCGTACCAACACGATCGTGCGTGTTGAGCGTTTTCTGCGAAATCATCATCTTATGCATTTTTTGGCTCTAAGTTGATAGAAGCAACAAACTTAATTCAACTAAAATTGTTACAAATAAGGAAATTATTGATGCATAATTAGTTATTTTGTTGACATTATTTATTTACTATGAAAATCTTTACAGCATCATTTTTCCCTTTGATAAGTATAAATAAACACTGCATTTTTCACAACATGTTTTCGAACTGCTGTCGTAATTTTTAAATCTGCCCTTGCGAGACTTAACACATCGAAAATGGCTGTACATGTCATGTTTTTTATCCCGGCATGGCCTCTTAACAGGCGGATTATAATACTTGAATCCTATTTCGGGAGGAATTACAACACTGTCATCCTGATCATCAGTTAAAATACTTTCGTTAGTAGGTGCAGATGCTGCTAACGTTTCAGCTATCTCTAACTTGAATTTAAATCTACAATTGTTTATTTATAAAAGTTAAATAATTTATAATATATTTGTATCCATAGACTTAATAAATTAAATAAAAGTCTAAATGTACCAAATAAATAAATGTTTTTAAGTAAAAGAAAAATATGCAAAAAAACAAACAAACATAAAACCAGTTTTTACTTAAAAAAAGAAATAGAATTAAACTGTCATGTATTCCGATTTGGTGCTGGTTGTCAGTGAATCGAGAAATTTGTATTTCTATAATTACTCTTTAAAATTCATTGACAGTATTTGCATAATAGTATGTAATAATGCAATAATATAATTTGCATAATACTGAATAGTATGTTCTCCGATTTAATTCCCGCTCGATGCCGGATATTTTGATTAAAAATTTATAAATAATGTTCTAACATTCCTGAAAATTATGTAACACTATCAAGAATATAAAAAAAATATTCATTAACTTCAAACACATCGAAGCACAAAGTTCTAAACAAGAATAAAAACTTTGAGTACAATTTAAAAAATGAAAGAACTTTAAAAATTTAGAGAAAATCTGTATTCTTTTCTTGAGATCAAAGCAAATATCTAAAACTAAATACGTCTTTTTCTTTGATCTTCGCAAGGAAAACCACTATACTACAGAAGAACTTTAAATATTATAGGAAAAGTCTAGAAAAAACCTTAGAATAAAATTCTTTCTAAGGAATAACGTTAATTTATAAGAAATGACAAGCATGTGTTCTGTTGAAAACATATTCTAATGAAACGTGTGAAATTCTTATTGAACACTTTGATTTGCTCTTAGACATTTTAATAACGAACAAGATTTTAAAAATTGGTATTCGAAGAATTGGCATAAAGTATAAAATAAACATTTATTTCAATACAATACTTTAATAATAAAATATGATAACAATATAACATATAAGATGTACTGTATTGGAATGGTATGATATTCGAATCAAATCTGTGAAGGATTGCAATTTGTATGTATTACTTCTACCTTTAAAGAGGTCTAATCAACACATTTCTAGAATACATTTATGATGGCTCCCATTTACTACTAATAAATATTTATTCTTCAATTTCTACTATCACACACACACACAGTTCACTTTCTCTCTCTCTCTCTCTGTATATATATATTTATTTATATACTTGTTCAAATTTTCAATCGTTAATTAAATACTTTCTATTCATCCAATCAAGTTCAAATAAATTTTTTTAAGCTTGTAACGGATGACACTTGATGTTAATACAGTTTTTGCAAATATTAATTCATTAATTACCTCTTAATTTTATAAATTAATTACCAGTTTTCGATGCCAACTTAGATTCGTCTCCATTGTTGTAACAATATAACTTAAAACAATGACAAAAAATGGCGTCGAAAAGCCGTTTTTCAGCCTAATTAGACAAACCGCGTGTGCATTGTTGTACTAATGTAGACAATATATATATATACATCAGGTATGGAAAGGTTAGCTTCAAAATTAAGTAAATAATGAATAGAAATAGAGCGAAATCTTTACTATCACGTAGGGATTTGGGGGTAAATAAGACTATTTAAAGGCAGAGCGAGCGCTGACGCAAGAGATAGAGCATAAACAGAAAGAATAGCTGGTGACTCCTCGCTGCGATGTTGTTTTTTGTTTCACTCGGTTGCTCGACAAAGGGCCGCCATGTTGGATTTAATATGTCTGAAGAATAATATAAAGAAGTTATTTTAGAGATGAGATGCTCTCCTCATTTTACCAGAGGGCCTGGGGCCTGCCATATAATTATATATATATATATATATATATATATATATATTATATATATATATATATATATCTTGTTAATTTTTTCAAACGTTAATAAAATAGTTTCTATTCATACATTCAAAGTATGAAATAATTTTTCTTTATATTATTTGTTTTATTTTTGAAAATATAATTTTAAGAAATCTATACTGTTATAATAAAGTGACATTAAATAAAAATTTCACACACACACACACACACACACACAACCTTGATGTTAAATTTTAAATACTAAACCGAAGTACTCTTTATCAGGACATTCGATTAAGATTTTTCAAAGATGATATTCCTTCTCTGTGAATCATCTTTCTACCTTATTATTCAAAAGTAATTAAAATAATACTGCACCATTAAAAATATTTTAGTTTATTACCTATTAACAAAATTTAAGCTTGAACTTTGGAGTAAGCTATTTTATTAACATACACGCACATACTAATGTTACTTTATTATCTTTATTAGTAATAGTTTAAACTTAATGCAAATAAAATAAAATAATATAATCACAGAAATGAAGAATAAAGGTTTATTAACAGTACACTATTTTAACGAACACATTAAGGCTTAAATATAAAGAGAAAAAAGAATTGAAGTTATTCCAAAATCGAATATTTATTTAGTAACACATTTTGACTAGTTTAGAACTCTTCACGATTCTTCCGAGTGATTTATTAAAGTAATCAAACTTAATGCAATTTTATTCATCTTTTGAGAAAGGTCGTTATGTTCCTGACGCTGAGAACAATCAAGCAAATGTGTTTTCCAAATTGTTGCCACGCATTCATTATATTGTTGAAAGAGCATTTTCTTTTTACTAATTTCTTTTCCGATGTCTAATTATGGTAATTTCTTGAAATGATCATTTCTAATTTCCCACCACACTCACACAATCAGAAAAGATGTTTTTTCCCCCTATTTTAGAGGCCGGAAAAATTCGAATTAAGTACCGAAAGTTGCAAATTTCATGCTATTGATTGCTCCCTGTTACATTACCATTCTCTTAACAATTCACTTTGCGGGCTATTCAAGCATTGCACGACATTGTACTTGTTTTTTTTTTGTTTTGGCCTCGAGATAAATATTTGAGATGAGGGCTTTGATATTGCTTTTATTCTAGCGCGTGAATATTTAGATTAAATGCTAAGAAATGGTGTTTTGAAATGACACGAGTGAAATTCCATTTAAACTCGTAATCACCTTTTTAAAGAGTAATTTCAGTTTAGATGTTTAATGATGGTGTAGCAGAGGTATTAGAAAATAATGACTACCAGGATATTATTTGAAAGTGAGAATACATTTCAAAAAAATGTTCTAAAATGTAAATATGAACATATATTTTCAAAGATCAATTTGTGTAATTATTACTTAACAGTTAAAGACCATAAAATGAGAATTCTTTCATTTTGATGATATATAGGGCATGTAATAAAAATTAACGAAATTTAATTAGTTAATAATTAAAAAGTCAATCAACTTATGTGCATTAATAGTTATTAAAATTATCATTACATTTCCTGTTATGAAAATTTTATACAAAAAAACTGCGTATTATTGAAATTAAATAAAAAAATTGCACATATATATACTCATGAAAGAGTAAAATTAAGACACACACACACACACGCCACACACACACACACACACACAACACACACACACACACACACACACACACACACACACACACACACACACACACACACACACACACACACACACACACACACACATATATATATATATACTAGCTGACCCGGCGTGGCGTTGCACGGGCTTTTACCGAGGGCATAACTTAATCCCCATGTTAATTTCCTCCTTTATTTCTGACGCCAGCACTTCTGTGTGGGTGTGACACGTACGATGTGAGTGCATGGTCCTTGAGTGCGTATCATGGCTTTCTCGTTTAACATTTTCCCTTCTCTTGACAAAATCAGCACTTCAAATATTATTTTTCAAAATTACTTTGACATCTTTATTTCTTTCCTCTCCGCTTACCCCAGGGTTGCACGGGCTTTTACCGAGTGAATAACTTCATCCCCATGGGAATTTCCTGTTTCCCTTTGGACGATAGCACTTATGTGTGTGTGTGTATGCGCGCGATGTGAGTGATTTCTTTAACTATGTCATAAAAACTCTCTTTTTCGAAATTTGTTCTTGCGTTGGTGTGGTGTGGTAATTATTAAAGATGGGTGAAAGCTCAGGTGTCGTTCTCATCACTTGAGAATGGTTGAAAATTTCCAGGTCCGTCACCAAAAATTTTCGAATAGGCAAACAGGGTGAATTTTAAAATCACCCACTCACTTTCCAATTCTTTCGTTGCAATTTTTTATTTCCCGGAAACGAAAATGTAGTCTTTTTAAAAATAGTTGTATGCTGAAAAAAAGACAGAAAGTATAAATTTTTAAAATTACAAAATTTCATTACTATTTTAAATCTTGAAGTAAAATTGTGAGGATTTTTTGATATGTTCGACACATGGGATAAAGTTTCATGCAATTATCTTTTTTAAAGAAGAAATCATTAAACGATTGATTTAAGTATTTTGAGTGTTTTATTAAAAATTGTTCAAAAACGTTTTTGGCTTTTTATTTTTTAAATCACTGATTTGATACAGATAAATATTTTAAATGAATCTGAGAAATGTATTGAATACATTCTTTCATCTTAATCTGACATCAATAATGATTTAATTTTGAAAATTATATAAAGAGAAA
>BMAO01009775.1:0-48523 GCA_019973975.1 Trichonephila clavata | reverse complement strand
GGGTTATAGCTATTGCTATATCAGCCGTATCAATGATACGGGGCCCCAAGCTCTAGGAGTGCCAAAATGCGTAAACAAAAAAATTGCAAAATGTTAAGGGGCCGCTTGCAAGGGAATAGCTGGACAGTCAAAAATCTGAGCAGTGTCAGCTCTGTATCTGAACAGTTATTACAATTCCTATAAGTTTCTCTGCCATCCCTGTCATTCTTCATTCTTCTGTAATGACCTGTTCTTAACCAAGCAATAGTCTTTGTTTATAAGGCGGTCTCCATTTATATTACAGAGTTGATGCTTTACTGGAATTGATTTCTCTCTTTATTTGAAATTTGCGACAGTATTTGCATCTAATAAGGTAACATTGACAAAGTTGTCATTATTGAGACTTCTAGGGCCTTTTCGTCATTTTATCCCCGCATTTTATTTGCATGTGATATCAACATGAGCAGACAACCTAATCATATTCACAGTAATTTAGAGTAATACATTTTTTTAAAAAAGGATAATATATAGACATTATATGCAGTTCGTATAATATGTATTATATTTAAAATATACACTACTATAATAATATGATAAATTAGGAGTACTTTTATAACAAATAACTGCACTTGCAATTATTAATAATAAATGTTTAAGTTTCAAAAATGTAATAAAAATGTAAAAGAATGGACGCTACAGTATTATCAACATTGTTGACTTAGGACAGCTTATATACAAAAAAAAAATTTGCTCTTAAAAAAACTTCTCTTTATAAAAAAAAGTTATATAGATATATATACCTGCATTTTTTTGATAAAGTGGCAAAATCTAGCTCTGTTAAAGTTGTATGCAGTCATTTTCCATATTCTATCAAATTATTTGGAAGAGTCAGAAATGTAGAAATTTTTACTGGGATTAATAACATGTCTATTTTTAGAAATACTTAAGACGCTTTTATAATAGAAAGGAAAAAATTTACTATTGCAATTTTACTCCAGACATTTCGTAATGATAATATTTTGACGAGATATATATTTGTTATAAATAAGGAATTAAAAATTTAGGTAAATTAGTATTTGAAAGTGATTTGAAACTAAAAATTAAAAAAATGGATAATTATAAGACATTAAAGCTAAGATCTTTTTTATCAAATGTGGTTACTGCCGTGAATCTCAACAATTTATTTACTGAAAGATAATATGAGCACATTTTTATTAATAAAATGAACAAAAAATAATTCAGTAATTCATTTGCAAACGATATCCGAAGACAAAGTAAAGCGATTTTAATGCAATAAAAACGTCAGCTTTCTCTTGAGCGAAAACGGTGGCCGGAAGCAGAGTAATGCTTTGTAGACACTTCGTCAGCTTTCTAAATGAAGACAGTATCTGTAGACAAAATAAAGCTATGTGTCAGTAGCTTGTGCAAGAACAGTTTCCTAAGACAGGGTAAAGCTGTGCGTCAGTATCCGTAATGAATGACGGTGTTCAAAGACAAGGTAAAGGTATACGGATACAATATAAACGTGAGCTTCACAAGCTAGGACAGTTTCCAAGACAGGGTAATGCTATGAGTCAGCCTCCTAAATGAGGGCGCTTTCCAAAGACAGGGTAATGCTATGAGTCAGCATCCCAAATGAAGACGGCTTCCGAAGACACGATAAAGCTATGAGTCAGCATTCTAAATGAGAACGGTCTCCAAAGACACGATAAAGCTTTGAGTCAACATCCTAAATGAGGATGGTCTCCAAAGACGGGGTAAAGGTTAATGGACACAGTAAAAACGTGAGCTTCCTAAGCGACAACGGTTTCCTAAGACAAGGTAAATATTAATATAATGAAAACGTCAGATTCTATTGTTTTTACTCAGAAAAACTTTAATGATATAATCGATTCGCTATCATACAGTATTAGTGAATTTTAACTTGCTTTTAGATATTTTTAGACAGTTTTAAAAGAAAAAAAAGCTTTTGATGTATCTCAGTAATGGTATATTTTATTATTTCATCAACATATTTTTAAATAAAAGTAAATGAGCTATAGAAGGCTTTATAGGCCACGAACTTTTATCAAATTAAATAGGAACAAAATATTTAAGTCCGTACAATCAGGAGTCATTTCAATTCTTCAAGCTTTTAAGGATCCTAGACTTAGCTCTTTTGTTAAATTTAATTTTTTTAAGGGATTGAATTTCTTTTTTTTTTTGTACCTTAGTTAAGATTTTACTGATTTAGTCCAATGGGGAATGTGATAAATCTAGTAGACTCAACAACTTTTTCTTAAAAAAAGTAATAAATTTCGTGGTCAAGTTTTGCGTGGTAAATTCCAACTCTCAGGCAAAAAAAATTTTTTATGGTAATAAAAGCTAATGTCTACAGTTTTATTTTTAATAAATAATTTCCTAATTTTTTTTATAATGAAGTCGCTTTTTTAGTATTAAATTCTTCTTTCAGCCTCAAATGATTTATTTATAATAATTTACTGCTTTCATTTATTTTAATTTCTTTTTCTACAATCATTTTGAAATTCTTTTCATTCAATTTCCCTCTCTACTTTCTGCGCCGTTTTACTTGGAAAAATAAAGGAAATTTCTTCTTATTCCACTTTTTAAATCGTTTTAAACGGTTGTAATTCTACAGCTCTCAGTTGTTTCACTAAATTTCAGTAATATTTTTTTTATTCTTCATATTTCGAGAGGTGCGAAATGGCCATCTTGAATAAAATCTACATTCCATCTATAGCCTGTTTGGAGTGATTTTAATCACGCCTAAGACTAAGCAGAATACAAATAAACTAGCGTAGATTTAAAAGAATTAAATATTGTATTTAAAAAAAACGTATGCATGAAATAAACGAAATATATAATAACTACTATATTTAAATGACCAGAACACAGTAGTTGCGTTCAAAGTCAAGGCAAAAGAGTTTTACTTATGTAGACGCCATCCTATGAATACGAATAAGTACGAATCTATAAGTTGTCTTGCAGTTCCGTTACATTTCTTATTCCCTAAGCTCCATAGTCTTTCGGGTATTTACGTATTAGACCATATTTTTTGGTAATACTTCACTGCGTTCGCTTTCGAAGAAAATAAGCTCCCAATTTTAATCATTTTCACAACAGAATAAGAGAAGAATAATACAAAAGAATTAATCAATTAAAATAATATTATCTTCGATTCAGGTTATTGTGTTGAACATGTGCGAAAAAAGTACGATTTATAAAAGAAGAGTAATTTTCGAGCATGCGCTTGCGAAATTAGTGCGTTTGAATAAGAGTAATAATGGTATTCCTTTATTGGGGTGGCAGATCGAGCCAATTGGCGACGTTATTCAATTCGATGCTATAATACTTTATACGTATAGTACTATCCATACATAATATGTATCTCAATAAACAATATAGATATTTATCAATTTATTAATACATTTGTTGGTTCTTTGCATCAAAATTATAATTATTTTTTTAAAAAAATATTTTTAAAAAGTATTCTTTAAAAAAAATTTAATTTTGGGCGACACGGTTTGTGTTAGTTTTTTCAGTACAGTACTGTGCGAATTAATTGGGACAAACACAACATTTTTTACAAATGTTGTTTAATTAGTATAGGTCAATTTGCATGCATGGTATAGCAATCTAATACAAAATATGTCCTCCTCGAGCTTGAATGAGATCCTGTGCACGGTTTGGCATGGACTCTACTAAATTAGAACATAAATTTTTCATCCCGTCACCACGAAGTCAAACTTTTATAACATTCTCAATCGTTGTTTTCTTTGTTGGGCAGTCTATTTTACTCTCACACGTCTATTTACAATGGTCCACAAATTTTCAATGGGATTTACATGAGAATTACCAGGCCATTCCAAAACCGTTATTTTCTGTTTTTGAAAAGAATTCGTTGCGTTAGCTTAGAAGTATGGCATGGAGCAAGATCTTGTTGAAAGATACCAACACCACCAGTGAACTTTTGCATCCTATGCACAATTTCACTATCTATTACAGAAACGTATTGTTTAGAGTTCATCATTCCTTCAGCTGCTACTAAGCTGCCAGGTCCTCCAGAAATAAAATAACCTCAAAACATTTGTTTCTGAGAGTGCTTTAACTGTCTGAATAAGATGTTGCTTCCTGGTGGTTCTCCACCACTTCACCTGACAAATCTTGGTCGAAACCCTTGAGCAAAAAAATGCGTTGTCGCTGAATACAACCTTCTTCCAATCTTGTGCAGGCCGGTATTGATATTTTCTGTCCCAATCCAAACGTTTTTTCTTCATTGCAGGTGCTAATAACTGTTTATCGATTGGTTTTCTTGTAAATTTCCCAGCTTCAATAAGGATAAGGACAGTTCACTGTCGATTAATCCACACTCACACCAGCAGTGGCGGATTAAACGGGTGTCGGACCTGGCGGTCGCCAGGGGCCCCCAGCGTTGGCAGAGACCCCAAGCTTGATGAATGCAAGGGCCAGCGACAAGCTAACCACGCCACCTTGGAACTAGAAATGAAAAGAAAACAAGGATACAATTGAACCTCCGCTAGAAATTTATCGAGATGCAAGAGAAATCCTAATGTAGAAAAACTTTTGAAAATATTTTTAACAATACCGATATCGAATACATCAGGTGAATGATCTTTTTTAGTTTTAAAACGTGTTAAAAATAATTTAAGAAGTGCTACATGGAAGAAAAGACAAATTGAACAACATGGCCATATTATATACAGAATCAAATGTTTTGAACAAAATAGATATGGTAAAAATAATTGATGAATTTGTCAAAGAGAAATCAAACTGTATAGCAAAACTGTAAGGTTTTTAAATTTTTTTATATACAGTTAAGATTTTTCTATAGCCGATGATTTTTATTATAACAATACATTTCATTTTGAGAATTTAAAGTAAGTGACTATCTTTTCACTGTTTTAGTTTTTCGACTCTTAAGCCCATGGGCCTCAAACCTTTTACCGCCAGGGGGCTCCAACTATCTTAATCCGCCTCTGCACACCAGTAGCTAAGAATTCTCTCTGAAGATCTCTACATGTTTTGTAAGAATGCATTGTACTATTTCGTGCAAGAAATTTGTCTATTCTAGGTATGGTCTTGCGTTTGCGTCCACATTTGTTCTTTCATTTGGGAGACACTGTCCCAAAATTCTTTTGCTGATTAATAATCTTAGAAACACTGGATTTCCCAACTCCAACTGCTGTAGCAATGTCCCTCACAGTCATAGAAGTATACTAACTAAGGGTAACAATTCTAGTCCTTTTTCTGGTAGTGGTATCCATTTTTAAATTCACGTCAGAAGGAGACAATTCACACGAGTGACTTCTTTCAGTAACTGAAGTGCAACTGAAAGGAAAACTTTTCGACATGTCATGATCACGTGGTCAAACAGGCTTAGGCTAGTGGAGGGCAGTCGCTCGTTGTAAGAAAATGCAGTTGAAACTGGTTTGAAGCAGAAATTTTTTTTTATTTAGTCCTTCGCGTTTACTTTGAAAATATTCCTTATCATTTTGCGAAGATGCAGATGATGAGGCTTTAAAAACTCCTGATCCCACACCTGCATTAATATACAATTTTTTAATTTGGCACTATTTAAGATATTGTTCATGATTATCGCTCCACATAGTAGGGTTTTCAACCCCGGGATCCCGGTGGTTTTTTTCAAATCCCGGGATTAAAATAAGTAATTCCGGGATTTAATTTTTTTTTTTGAATAATATTTTGAAATTTTTGTTCAAAGTATTGTGAATTTGATATTTCATTTAATATATCTTGTTTACTTATTTTGTACTGTATACGATTAATGTCAGTTTTATAATGTGTTGAACCTTGAAGGGTTCGAGGTGGGTGTGTATGTTAAACCATGAAATTTGATATGTTTTCGCTTTTCTTCTGTTACTTTCTCCCCATTGTGAGTGGGGTCAGAAAACAGACATTTCTCCCATCCACAGGATAAGTCCGGTGTCAGCTAACTTGAAGGGAGTAGAAGCAATTAGAATTTTTGGAAGATATCTAGCTACAGGAGATGCTTTATTTTACTCTTAAGTGAAGTTACTTGAGGAAATAAATTGTTGTGTTCTCAACCATCAACAAACTCGTTTTGGAATAAATTGGCCTTCTGAAGTTTGTCCAAATCAATCTCTTACATTTAGCTAGTACTAGCTTTTACCCGCGGCTCCGCTCGCGTTGATGTCTTTAAATAACTGTCAAAGTCGTAATTATTATCATTAGAATGTAAATAATATAATATGGTAATTTTTTATTGCTTGACTGGAACCAATAAAATTTTAAAATTCTAAAATTGAGCTTAGTTTTATAAAACTGAAAACGTAATTTATTATAATAATTAACAACAAATATTCAATAACCTAAACTATTGATATTTTAAAAAGGTGAAAGTATCTACGTTTAATATATAATTCCTCTTTAAAAGAGCTCAAAACAGAATATTATTCTAAGATGCTACTGTATCCTACATTATATGTTCTTCCGTCAGTTGCAAATATGTGAAGATTTTGGGCATTGACACACACGAACAGGCTAAATACAGTTGACCATGGAAAAAGTGTTGCTTTTCCAAAATGCACCCTGCTACCTGCAATGTTTGCGATTTCGATTTTAATAGCAACAGTAAAACTCAGTTTGATTGGAAATTGAACTCATTTGAAATGAAACGGTAGGTCAGTGGGGATAATTGGAATTCGGGGTATAATAACACTTTCCCTTTTCACATGGCACCTGTTAAAATATTGGCACCAAGTATATTCTGCATCAATTTTGTGGTTCGAAGCCTCGTTCCATTACATAGTGGAGGAACATCTAAATTTCCATTAGCATAATTGGTACATTTAGTTTTAATTGAAGTTTATGTGAGGGTACACCCGAAATTCAAGTGAATTTAAAAACTCCGTGGACTATGAAGTGCTTTGTTCTTTATTAATGATTGTATTCTCATTGATAAATATTACTTCAATTCCCCTCTCTCTCCCCCCCCCCCACACGTCGTTTAAATTTTCAATGTGGATTTTATGGACAATGTCATTGTTAAGTGCCAATATTCATCTTGCGCGCAACAAATTCTACATAACAAAATTCTCTGGAAGTAAAATATAACCTCCAGCATTTGCGTCCAAGCATCCAAAACTTCCATAAGCTTTTGCCCATAAGCTTGATGATTTAATAGAGACTGATTTCATCTGCCGGTGTTCCTCCTCTGGATTACAGGGAGAGTTTTTCAAAATTCACCAGCCAATATAAAATAAAGCTACCATTCCTCTTGTATTTCTTTACTATCTCGTAAATCCTGAAGAGTCCGATTTAACGCTTCTATAGCTTTCTTGTGAGACATCGTATTTTTATCCTACACTAAAAGCTTACATTGTGGAAGCATCCCGCCTTGAGAGCTATTTTTTCTGAAATATCAGATGAGTGAATCTTCAAATGCAAGATTAAGCAATAATTTTAAAACGGAATATGCAGTACGACCGTTGGTCAGTAAAGTTGCGGCTATACCAGAAGAAGCCATAGCAACTGCTATCTTCTGGGTTTTTCTGATGGTTATTAATAATAAGTTTAGCAAAAACGTTTTTCCTGTTCCTCCAGAGGCTTCGAGAAAAAAAGAGTGCACCACTGCCAGATTCTATTTTGCGTAACACTTGTTGGAAAACGTGGCCTTGTTCTGCAGTTAATTGAGAGATAAATTCTGTTACTCGATGTTGCAATGCTGTAAAATCGTAGTTTAATTTCTCAAGTGATTTCATTATCGAAGCCATTTCCGTCGACACGTCTAGAGCTAATAATTCCAAAATCATGTAGCTTCTTCCTAACCATTCTGAAAACCTTTATTGCGTTTCGTTGTAGTTGTGTTCATTGAAAAGCATATTTGGTTGTACTTGCTGCAATCGTCGCAAAACATATTCCGTTATGTAGTCTTTGTACTTATTCCAAAAGGTTTGAGGATTAGAAAGACCGAAGATGAAATAAGTATTGCGTAAAGCTCCCTAATTTTATTCGGCGAGTGACATTGTACGGATGCCTCCATAGTTAATCTTCAAAGTAATACCTCCATGTAAAATATCTAGGTTTAGTATAAGTGAAAAATTTTGTGCAAAATATGAATATTTGAATAAATGAAATATGAAATTTAGGTTAAAAAAATTCAAAGTAATAAATACTTTCAAAACTATTCAAACTGATTAAAACTACTAAAGTAATTAAAACTTCAATTAATATTACCAAAGAATTTTCAATATCACGCGCGTGCAATTCGCTAAAACTGTATTTTGTTTCCCTCTTTAAAAAGTGGGAGAAACAAACAGATTGCCGGAATAGAGAACTTCTTAGCCAACTTGGCGATATTTCTCAAGCTTGAGTTTGACATTTAACAAACGTAAAGTAATAAACGTCAGACCATTAAAAAAATTGCTTTTTGTAAAGATGCTAAACTACTCTATGTTTCGGTTATTTGTTACAAATGTAAGTGTGTGAGAAATTTTTTATTAAAATTTTCATTATTGACCAAATGCATAATTTTGCGCGAACTTGGCGGGGAGTAAGCAGCGTCAACGTTTTACCCACATAGTTCCCGTTCCCGTAGGAATATGGAAATAAACTATATGTTATGTTACTCGCTGATAATGTAGCTTTCTATTGGTGAAAGAATTTTTTTAAATCGGACCAGAAGTTCCCGAAATTAGCCGGAACAAACAGACAGACAGACAAAAATTTTAAAAATTGGTTTTTTGTTGTGAGTACCGTATATATTTTTAAGTGCAAAAAGAAAAAGCTGTTAATTTGAAATTACAAACAGACACTTCAATTTTATTTATTTGTATAGATGAAATAGCAACAGGTAATTATGTTTTTAATTTTGAATTCTGATGTATTTTTTAAGATATAAATTAATATACAGATACTGTAGTACCTTCTGTAAGATACACTTTGAATTAGGCACAGTTAATGTTTATACTGGTTGCTTTGAATATGGACCTTATGTATTTACCTCTCATTTAAGGAAATTCTATTTAAGATAGGCTTGGCAGCCCCGGGATCCCGGTGTTTCTTCAAATCCGGGGATTTAACTTTTATCTAAATTTATGTTTTGAGATTTTTTTTCTCATTTAAATTTATATAGAGAGTTTCTACTTCCTAAACGAGGCATTGCGCAACATTCATTGCTATCCCCCAATAATAATAAAAAATGTGACTGATTTGTCTGATGTGTTTATAGAAGATTTTGATTTTTTTTTTCTGGATCATCAATCAGGAATCATTTTTCTCAATTATCAATTTAAGTCAATATGAAAGATGTGTTTTTTAAATTTCTGTCTCTCTCTCTCTCTTTTATATATCAAGAGATAACTTGAGAGTAATATTATTTTATTATAAGTATATTCCTATAAGCTGTTTAAGCTGTTATTGCTGTTTGGAGGATCGAAAAGGCATTTCTTCAAAATTCTTTCTGAATATTTAAAGTTTGTAAGTTAACTCATTTATAGGGGCATTAATCAATGTGTTTTCTTCTTTTTTAATATACAGAGAGATAAATTTAGTAATATTATTTTGTTATCGCTATAAATACATTTTCAAATTAGATTACATGCATTAATATTAATATTTAATATTAAAATTTTAATATTAAAATATAATTTAAATATTAATATTTAAATGTTGTTGAAAATATTTTGAAAAGATATTTTTTGAGGAAGCTAAAGACAGAATTTTATTGGACTGTGAAATATACAATTTTTTAAATATTATTATTAATTAAAAAATTGAAGCCTGTTTTTTGAGTAATTTTATTAGAGTTAATTTTAGCTTTTTTATAATTAATTTCTAGTGTTACATGTTAATAGGATTTTTTAAAAAAGGAAAGTATACATTTTTTCTACTGGATTTGTATAAGTAGAAAAAATGTTCTAGATTAAGATTTATGCAAATCTATTATTTATACGTGCTGTGTACAGGTTTCTGTGATCTTGTCGGATAAAAGGTTCAGTTCAGACTTCATGACTTTAATTTTGAAAAAACCTACAACAATTCTAAATCAATTCTAAATATATTAAACACAAAAAAATACAGTGTTTCAATGAAGATAAAACAGGGGCTTTTTATTCTGTTTTAAATTTACAATAAGATTTTGGAAAATCTCAAACATATCGATATTTAATTCAAATGGGTCAATTTTTAATGAATTCAAATTGTACTATTTTTATTGAATTCATTATGTAAAATATTGTTTTTGTTTTTTTATAATGAATTAAATTTTGTTTTGATTTGTTTCAATAAATAATAATATTAAACCAATTTTTTAATTATGTTTTCAGTTTTATTACATAATTTCAACCATGCTAATGTGTAAGTATTTCTCATAAATAGTTCAGTCCTAATCCCGGGATTTGGATAATGTAATTCCGAAATCCCGGGATTGAAAATATAGCACAGGATTGCAAACCCTAACACATAGTGCATCTTAATTTCTCGTCTAAGTAAAGCTAAATGCTAAATAATTATCGCTATACTTTCACCTTTTTCATTGGCGTATAAATATTCGGATGAAGCCACCGATAGAATTACTCGTATATTGTTTATTATTGATGATTTCTGTTTATAAAGTGTCAATAGTGTAATTTACCATCGTTGATGTGACTCCTGGGAATTTCTTTTCAATTCACTGATTCTTAAACATACAACCATTCTAAAAACTCTATTTTTTCAAATGAAAATATTTAGAAAGGAATATCAAAAAATACTTTACCAAAGTATTTTTGTGAAGTGTGTGATATTGATTAAGAAATGAGAGATAAATAACGTCGAACTTTGAAACTACACTAAAGCTGTTGACGAGGGACCTCTTAATTTTGAAACTAAGCCAAGTGATGAGGATGATGCCTTGATGGTACCCCACTCTTAACTTCCACAACAAGTCAACGTGAGGACAGAGTATCCGAACGTTGCACATACCTCAGCATCTGTACAGGGAGGGTATTTAGAACCATCAGTCTTGAACCCATCTTTAAACAGTGCCATGAGTTCGTTATTAGAAACATTTGGATACCAGGGCTCTAAAATGACTAGAGATAATAACGAAAAATCCATCTTTATTCTTATTTAACGTAAATATTTAAAAAGTTGTTTTATAGATAATAAAAATATTGAGAACTATGTATCCTTAATAGGAATAAATATCCCATTATATAAATATTTAAACTTCTAGAATCATTTCCAAAAACAAAGTTATTCGAAATCCTGCAGCACAAAGCATCATTGATGCTAGTAGCGCTCACAATAAATCCTTCGCACCACACACAAATAAGCTTACCAATTAATATATTTTCTTAGAAACTTCTTAAACAATTTGAAGCAATATAAACTGAATGATTAACAATTATGCATTTTTTCATTTATTCATAACCAAAAAGTAAAATTATAACAATATAAATTATTATAGCCATATTTTGTTTAAATTTCGAGGACAGTTAGTGTTATTGGAATTTTTTATGTAAAGCAAATAATCGTTGGATGTTCGTTAAAGCATTTTAACATTCCTTATCTTAAATGGACTTTTATTGGTTTTTATAAGCGAGTGAAGAATTTTTTTTCAATATGAGGGGAATAAAACTTTTTCATTAAATAACAATGTTGATCAAAAATGTTTGTTAAAAATTATGGTGCACTCGAGTTAAGAAAACGCACACTTAATCCTTTTAATCAACATGTAAAAATAACCTAAGAAGCAAGTGATAACGATAGAAGCTTACGCACATATAACACTAAAAGTTAAAAAAAAAACTACTAGAAAACGCAATAATTTTTGTCTTTTTATCTTACACGTGCGTATTAATTCTTAAGGGGTTGCAAAATTTTTTTGAAACACACTTTTGCTGTTTTAACATGAAATCAAGATTCTCCAATTTCTGTCTTATCCGTATAAATGCTGGAACTAACTAAGTAATTCCGAAATCAAATTGCCACAACTTAACAACTATTTTTTTGGGGAAAAAAATATGTATGTATAAATTATGCTACTCCATTCCTTCTAAGAATATCATGAAACACAATTGATCTTTTTATCACTTTTGTTGGGTTTAATTTCTGCCATAGTGTATCCCCTGTAATGGCTCCCTACTTGCGTATGCAAGGAATTAAAAATTCTAAAAAATACGCAAAAAAAAAAAAAAAAAAAAAAAAAAAAAGAGGCTGCTCATATAATTGCATATTTATTAAAAATTTTCCCCGTGGTACGTGCGACTTCCGCTGGGAAGCAAGGATTTAGATATTTCGTGTTTGTACAAACTTAATAGATAACATGAATCTATTTTGCATGCACAACTTACAATTTTCCTTTCCATTTTTTTTAACTCACGGAACCCCAAGGTTCCTCAGAACACGGTTTGAATACTACTGATTCAACGCATTTCTCTGTCAAGTCTATTTCTATTAGAAGATTTTACAAAATTCATTGAAGAAATCAATTTTTCACACGAAAATGGGGGCCCAAACATCGTTAAAAGAGCACATTAATTAGTTTTTTCATTAATATAAAATTTCTTGGTAAAAAATCCCATACGTATAATATAATATTTTCAATTTTTACTCTGGGATCAATATTATCTGCAAGATTTTCACGCAATTTTTCCTTCTACTTCAGAAATCAAATCTTCAAATTTTGTTTCCCACACTACGCTGCTTCGAAGTTCAACTAATTCCATTTCTAAATTATCGATACCTAGCCACATAAATTCGGTTAGCTCCATTATTTCAAATTCTATTTTTTATCGATATAAAATAAAGTGAAATGTATTTTCCAAACAGTTAAGTTGATTGAATCTTTCTTCAAAATCTTGTTTTATTTCCAGCATAATCATTACATATTTTTTAATTGCATTTTCTTAGATGTCAACAGAGTTTTAAAAAATTATTGTGTTTTGAAAAAGTTTTTGTAATTGAGGAAAATATTTCACGATTTTCATTTCCAAATCCTTAGTAAAGATGTCAAGTTTCGTCATAATATTTTCAGACATTGTTAAAACAATTAGTCCGTGTTTTTTTTTCAGTTCATTAAAATTCTGAGTGATGTCTCATAGAAAAATTTAATCAGTTGATTACTGTATATTGGATAATTCATCGATATTATTGTCTTTTTCAATTAAAAAGATCTTAATTTCTTCTAATAACGTTACAAGCGATGAAGGACTTGAAAGAAACTAAGCCATCGCACGTTGTTGTATATCAAAATCTTTGAATATTAACATTCAACTTCTCTGAGAATTGTACAAATTGCCTTTCATAAAGAGCGGTTATAAAGTTGGTTAGTTTTATAACAACTGACAGTATAATGGTAAAAATTTTTAAACCATGCTTCGCACATAAAACTTGCTGGCGTATTATACAACGAAATTCAATCAAGAAATGTGAAATATTTTGCTTAAGATGCTGAATAAATCCCCTACCATACTAGGTGCACCGTCTGTTGTTACAGAAACTATTTTCTGAAAGTCAATATCCATTTCTTTAAATGTAATATCAAATTCTGTAAAAATATCGACACTGGTACACTTTCCTTTCAACGTTATTAGTTTCATTGACTCTTCTTTCATTATATTTCCAAACTTATACCGAGCAAATTGTGCATAACCATTTATATTATAATCTCATCTAAAGCAATTATATATATATATATATATATATACATTTCTCCATAATTTAAAGCGTTATGTATTTGCGCGAAAAAATATTTTTTTCCAATTCTATTACTCGATATTTAATTATACTGCGACTTATAGGTAACTTATTTATACGCTTTATAATCAAGCATTTTTCTTTAAAATCAGCAAACAATATAGGACTACATTCTAAAAACGCTTTTTTTACAAGTTTTTATTATGAAAGAGGTTTCCCGTTGCGAGCAATGCAATTGGCAACTTGGGAACTAGCAGCTGTAATGTTATTTTTTGTAACCAACAAAATTTTTTAAACACTGCTTTGAAAAAATTCTCCCCTTTTTTTTCTTTTGTAAAAAATGTGTTTTTTTTTCTTCCCTTGTCGACATGCCGAGATTAGAATACAACGTTTCAAAATGTCTTTTTACATTATATGTACGTGAAGTCACTTTTTCATTATGAATCATACGTATAACCATTTTATTCATTTCAACCCCCCCCCCATATTTATCAAACCATTCAGCTTGATATAGCCTGGAACTTGTATGGCTTGTTTTTAATTTTTTAACCACTGACATAGTGCAGGGCTACAATTAAAAATATTTGTATTTAGAATACAATAATTTGAGAAGAAATTTTGTATTAACACATACCTATATATAACACATGCACATATTATTTTTAAATGCGTTCGAAATATATGTTCAACACTGGTACTGACTGGTGCAAGCGCCTTAAATTGCGAGCCGAAAATTACTTTGTCGAGAATAAGAGACATGTGCATGGACCCCAAGGTGAAACAGTGAAAGGATGATACAAATGCTGTGGAAGTCTTTTTCTACAAACAAAACAACATAACCTTACAAAAGTGCATTTCACCGGAAGAAAGTGCTTTAAATATGGTTATTTGCTTTGTATTGTCGATTTTTTTTCAACTCAAACAAAATGTAAGTAAAATTATACACTGTATTTGATATTTTGTAAGCACTTTCGCTTTATTTCAAATACTACATATTTTCATGTACATTAATTGTAATTTGCGTAACTTTGGTACTGTGATGATCAAACTGAAGGTTATAGACAGCATTTAAATTGATTTTGTGCCAATGCAGTGCTTGAAAAAATACAAACAGAATATAAATAATCCACACAAGTTAAGAAATCTAAATAAACCCGCGTAAACAAACAAGTGGTTGCCCAGCAATCTTGGGTCAGTTAAAAAGATTCCGTGGGTCAGTGGCTGACTCACGGGTCATAGGTTTGCCATCACTGCCCTAGAATTAGATGTTTTCGTGGAACCCCTAGAACTGGAAAGTATTTTCGTAGAACCCTATTCCATACACACAGTTTGAAGAATACATCTTAAAATAATATTTAAAGTAGATCAACATCTGATAGGTACTTTTGTAAGGGGTCTATCCACGTTTTTCCTAATAATCCTCTTGGGGAATTACTTTCCTTAAATATTATTTAATTGAAAACTTCCTCCCGAAGAAGAAGACACGATTTATGTAAATTAAGTCGTGCTATTTAAGTATAAGCTTTTGGGTTCGAGAAAGAGAGAGAAGTTAGAAGAGCTAAGGGATAGCGGTGAAGATTAACGTAAGATAACGTAAAGCTAGACGAGAGCACTTCGTAGATTATTTGATTAATATTAATCGGCGATTTGGTCAATTAGTTGATAAACTGGATTCGGTCTGTTTGGATTAGATTACTTTAGAAATTATCTTCAAATATAAGAAGGTGTATTGTCTGGACGTACCAAGTGTAAGTGATCCGATTTCTTTATTATATCTCCAATTATCTAGCCTACTTCACTATTGCTCCCATATTTATCAATTGGTGTATTTCTTAACTTCGGCTGTTGAATTTGTGTCGTTGTTGAGAATTGTAAATAAATAATAAATTGTGTTGTTTTGATTATATGGCTAGTTTCCCTTCTAACTCTCGTATACTGATAGCTGGGAAAACCCAACAAACATTACACTTTTTGTAAAGGCAATTTAAAAAAGTATTGCATCTATTAAGAATTTTAATCTAATTTTTATATAATTTACTCATTAATAATACTAATCTGGGAACCGAGAGTCACTCACCCATGCATTATGTTTAGTAACTGGGATATGTGCTTGATTTTTTTTCACACAAACTGTCGAAGTCTAGACCTATTGAAATTAACTGCAATCGTATTATATATTCTGAGCTTAATTTATTTCTTTGCTTTGAATTTGTATTTACTTATGGTGAGAATATTTTTCACTTATACACATTGTTCTGAATGGCATTAAAATGTTTATCGAAATACTGTGTACTTTGCATGATTTGCAACATAAGATATAGGAGCTGTTCTTGATTAAATTTAGAGTTGACATCGAATCTGTTGATAGGTCCATAAGTTGTTCCCTCTCCTTCATTGTAGGTATTTTTTCAACAAATGTCAAATGGTACATTTTCCATTGGAAAACTACTTAGTTTTGCAAGGCATTGTACTAACAAGTATACAATTATCTCGTGGAATCTGGAATACTAAGCAATAAATAATTTACAATCTACACTGGTGTCCAAAAGTTAAGCATAATTGATAATTATGTGAATAAAGAAGGAACTGTAAATCAGAATGGCGAGAAACGTGATATGCGAGTGTAAAATGGTTATAAAATAAGGAAGCAAATCAAAAGAATGATAATATTTAATTTTATTATTATCTAAAGTAGCAATTTGAAGAAAAACTGAGCATAGCAAGGATTCACAATTTAAAGAAAAAAAATGAAAGAAAACATTAAATAAAATACTGTTGCTGCAGTTTAATAAGGCGTGTGGTCACCTCTGACAGCCAGGCACGCTGCACAGCGATTTACCATACTTGCTATGAGATGATGAATGAGTTGTGGGCTCAAACGGTTCCAAGCTTCTTGGAGAGCTCTCTTCAGTTCTGTAACGGATCTTGGTGGGTGCGAAAGGGTTGAAATTTGTCTCCCGAGCATATCCCATACATGCTCGATAGAATTTAAATCAGGGGAGTTCGCGGGCCACGACATGCGCTGGATGTTTTCCGTTTCAAGGAAGTCATCAATCAGCACCGCTCGGTGACATGGCGCATTATTATCCATGAATATGAAGTCAGGACCGACAGCACCTCGAAACAAGCGAACATAAGGCTCAAGAACTTCGTCTCTGTATCTTTGAGCAGTCACAGACCCCGTGTCAAAGAAATGGAGGTCTGTGCGGCCGTCCATCATGATGCCTGCCCATACCATTACTCCCCTTGATGGAAAATGATGTCTTTCCGTTATGTTTCTTGGTTCAAAACGTGTTCCACGATCTCTCCATATCGTTACCCGCCGAGAATCACTACTCAGATTAAACCGGGACTCGTCACTGAACATCACATTGGCCCACTCTCCCACACTCCAATGTTGATGTTTCAAACCCCAGTTCAAACGAGCGCGTTTATGCGCTGACGTGAGGGGAATGCAAACTGCTGGTCTTCTGGTATACAGGCCAGCAGGATTGAGTCTCATGTAAACAGTTTGTCTCGAAATTCGTATTCCTGTGGCGACTGTGAGCGCCGAACCCAGTGCTCTGGCAGTACTGCCCCTCTGACGTCGTGCACTTATTACCAGATATCGATCTTGACTCTTGGTCGACCTGATACTGGTTGTCGGGTAACATCTCCCGTTCTTTGAAACCTCTGCCACAGTCTAGAGATCACAGACTGGTCCACATTCAGAATTCGAGACACTTCGGTTTGTGATCGTGAGGATTCTGGCATTCTAACGATTCTTCATTTCGTAAAATTGTCCAATTGGCGTCTTTGTGCCATCCTTCACCTTAGTTGATGGTTAACATCGTTCCTTCGCACAGTAGTTGCACGAAACTTGTCTGAACTGCCTATGCTGCGTGAATCGGTTTCTCCGCGTTCCGACATGCGCCGGTGTTTCGCGCAGGACGCAGTCGACTGAAAAGTTTTGCATAAACCCAATGTTTCTTCTTCACCCAATTAATATCCGCAAGAAATTTGGAATAATTTTACGAATATTTACTCCATGTTTTTTGCATTTTACGATTTATGCTTAACTTTTGGACACCAGTGTTGTTTAGGGGTCGGCAACTTATGGCGCGCGTGCCACATGTGACGCGCAGTACAATTCTCAGTGACACTCTGCACTACTCTTCAAATTTATTAATTTTTGTGTGGATGAAAGTTGATAAATTTGAAATGAACCTTATTTGACAAACATCTTCAGAATTATGGACATTTACAGAATGACGAAAAAATCTGGAAGATAAATCTAGAGATAAATTTACAGCTATTTTGTAAATTATTGAATGCCATTATTGGAGAGATTTAATTGTTTGAAAAGAGGTAATTGTGCATGATTTTGATTTCCACTTTCGGTTCTTCATATCAAAGTTTAAAATCTTTCCACATATGAAAAAGATTTCGAGTCCGCAAAGAAATTATATTATTTGACAACAGAATTCTCAGAATCGTATGTGATTGAAAGTTACCCATTACACTACTAATTTTGCGAAACACTAGGATCGCATTAAAATTTTTATTTATCCTTTTATTTAACTGTAATGAAGGAAAATACTTATGTTTTACGTTGTCTCTTTGTTATTTTAATAAATATGTTTAAAAATACTTAACATATTAATTTTTTTTTTTTTTTTTTTTTTTTTTTTTGCTGAAGAAATTGTTATATTTTATGCTGCTTATTTTTATGTTAAGAAGTATTTTTAATGATGTAAAATTAATGTGTAATAAAACTTTAGATCTAAATTTTCGACGTCTATTCTCTAATTCTGCATGCATTATGACGGGAATCGAATTGTTTAAAAAATATCCTACTGTGTGGCACGCTGAATCATATTGGCAGATTAGTTTGGCACGACCCAGGTAAAAGGTTGTCAACCCCGGATCTAGTGGTTAATACATAAAAAAAAATAATAATATTTCTTTATTATATTATAATAAAAGTTTGAAAAGTATTGCAAAATAAAGTTATTATTTAGAAATAAAATTTTCAGTTTCTTAATAACAGGGATGAGCAGTAAATTTTAGAGGGAATACAAACTTTATAGAGAACTCATAAAATCCATTTTGCATGCACATTTGTAATTTTTTAAAATTTTGTTATTGTGACTCGTGGAACACAATTTGAAGACCACTGCAGTAGAGGATGATAATGTGTGTACAGTTCAAATTATGACAGTCAAAGACATTTTGGAGTTTGTTCAAAGCTCAAAAAATATCACTGATGCTGATTCCGATGACGAAAATGAAATGAATAATGCAGCTCCTGTTCCCACCGCATCCGAAATGAGGAACATCATGAAAAGTATGCGCAGTTATTTAGACACACATTCCAACCGTGATATGAATAAAAAAAATAGACAACATCAAACCATTTGGGCAAAGAAAACTATCCGATTGTTTTCCAAAAACTTAATAAATGTTTTGTTTTTCAAAAAAAACTTGAAATTTTTGTATTAAATTTCTTTAAGTTTTTATAATGTTTTTGTTAGATTCAGTTTTATTGAATACATGCATATATACATATCTATATTAATGAAATGTACTCTAATAAACTTAATTTTGTTATATATATATGGTTTTTTTTCTTGCAAAATTCTTTAACGCGAAATTTTTTTGACACAAAAATATTCCACTCCCCTCAGTTTCGTCTTAAGTGATTTTTATTGTATATCAAAGTAATTTGCTCTTGGAATATGATATAAATATAACTTTAAATCATACGTGACTCCTAAAACATGCATGATGTGTTCAAAATAGTTCCATAACAACTTCGTTAGCTAAATTAGTATTGTGATAACTGGTAAGTAAATATATCTTTTAATCATATTAAAGACTAATACGATATTTGTTTCAGAACGAAATAAAACGTTTACTTCCTCGGCTGTTACGTTTATTGAAAAATAGCGTGCGTGCGTGAGTGAGTGAATCATGAAGAGGAAATGAGGGTTATCATCAAGGGGATACTTGACCGCCTTTGCATAAAAAATGAATGAAAAGTTGTACTCCCATGCACGACACTGACATCAAAATCCTTTCCCGTCTATTTACTATGAAACTCACAATAACAACCTGAAATACTGAAAGAATTCTGTAACAAAATAACTGACGTTTTTTTTTTAAAAAAATAAATATTAAAAGTAGTAACTGAAGAAAGAAGCCTTAAATTTTCTTTAGATCTGAAAATATTTCTCAGAGTCATCAATTTTTTTTGTCAATTAAATATTTAAAATTAAATCCAAAAGGTACTTTGTTATTTACTTTGGGCTTTTAGTAATTTTTACATATACTGAAAAATGAAATGTGCATTGCAGAATTATAAGAAAAAAAACTCTTAGAAATTGCATCAGAAAACATAACAAAATATAGATTCCAGGGGCTTAGCAAAGCTTTTGATTTCCTTTCAATTTAGTACCGTAAGTAAAAAGTAAAATCATTGTAATGGGAAATCACCCCACCACCACCACCGCAATCCTTTTTCAATTGGAATTGTACCAGATTATCAAAAAGAATTTAGTTTGTTTAAAAAAAATTCAGATTTCTTTAATATTTCTATTTTCAACAAATCCTTTCATCCATGTATGGTTGAATTAGACTTGCAATATATTTCTAAGAATTTTGCTGTATATCATTTAAGAATTGAAATTTAACAGAATGTAAGATTTTTTCTATGGCAGGATTTTTAATCGGAAGGGAAATTTTGCTCTCACATTTATACATTCTTTCTGTATTCTAAAAATTATTCAAAAATCATAACGAGAAGTTTTTTAAATGAATTCTGAGTTTTACCTATGCTTACTTAGTGTTGGTCTGCTAGCGCGAGTCATGCAATGATCTCGATTTTTAACAATTCCTTCTAAATGTCAAAAGATATTCCAGACGCTCCAACTTGTTTAGTGTTTCCTGAAAAATAGTCTGGGTTTGCGAACAATATTTATGAAACTATCGAAAGCTTTTGGAAATATAATATAACAATGAAACTGATATTTTCCATAATTAATTATATTTTAATATTCAAGACATCTCAAGAGAAAATTCAGATATTATAGACGATAATTATTGGAAAACGTAATTTAGTGCAAACTTGTGAAGCTGTTACCGCCTTCAGTAAAAATAATGCAGCAATCAACATGTTTCACATTACTGCAAAAGATCAAAAATCAATTTACGAAAAAGGCTTTGGCCCTAGCCCAACTGAACACACACAGTACTCTCTCCTCTTAAAAAAAGGACTTTTCTTCAGACGTGCTGCTTCTTGCAGCCAGCTCAATGAAAAAAAAGGAAAGTCTTCCAAACCTGACGGGGTTTTCTCAGAGCTAATCATTAGCCTTGGTTCGCTGGCTTTGGATACCTTCCTTAAACTTATCAATCTAACATGGAAAACACGAGTACCCCACCAATGGAGAAAAGTAGTAGTTATTTTGTTGCTGAAGGAAGGGAAACCTGCAGTCTTGATAGCTATAGGTCCATTTCCCTTGCAAGCGTTTGCTATAAAGTTGCCGAGAAAATAGTTGAATGCAGACTTCGGGAGTTTTCAGAATCAAAAGGCGCCATTAGCGACTGTCAAGCAGGATTTCGTAAGCATATATCCACTAAACTAACCCAGGCAGTGAAAGACGGCTTTCACTGAAAGCAATCCACCCTTGCTGTGTGAGTGGATTTCAAAGCTGCGTACGACAAGGTGTGGTGTCATGCTGCCCACAAGCTGAAGAAATTGGGAGTAACTGCAAATATGTTGAATTGGATACAAAGCTTCCTCTCAAAGCGCAACATCCGATGCAGGATTCTCAATGTCACCTCTCCCTGGAAACAGCTGCGACACACAGGACTTGCCACAGATAGCGGTCCTTAGTTGTCTTCTCTTCAACATTATAATAGATGATTTAAATATAGCCATCCAAAAAATACTCGGAGTGTCTTTCTTCTTCTTTGCTGACGACGTGGCAACTTGAGCCACAGGCAATAATATTTGTTCCCTGGAAGACGCCCTGAATAACTCACTACTTAATCTTACAACATGGGCCAACACCAACAAAATGGAAGCAGTGTTGAGAAGAAAGTTTTTCAACCCTTCACTCTGTCTACCAAACAGCATCTTTTCAATGTGGAATATAAAGGACTACCCCTTAAACAGATGTCTTTGTCCAAATACCACGGAGTTAATCTCGACGGTAAACTTTGCTGATACACCCACATCGCAGACACATCAGAAAAGGGCCTAAAACTTCTAAATCTCCTGAAAAGACTAACTGCTACCAAGAAGGGAGCTACTGAGGTTGTGACTTTAGTAAAACAACCAACCTTGAAAAGTATGACGTCGTTCAGAACAGCGCCTTCTGAATTATAACCAGTGGGGGACAAATCAACTCCAATTACAGAAATGCAACTCCAGAGCGGCATCGAGCCTCTTGATAGTCGTAGAGACATATTCACTCTCAAAATTTGGGAGTGGGCGAAAAGATTGAATTGGAGGTAATGGGACGTGTACAGATGTGCAACACAGAGACATAAGATTCAGACTTCTCTTTCACATGCGGAATTTCTTATGAAGAAATACCATGTGTAACTCTACTCTACATATAGAGTACTACTCTACAGTCACACCTGCTGTTCTTCTTAAACTGATTGACCTAATTAACTTGACACCAAATAAGGCTGAGACTATTCCTGATGAGCTAAAATCCTGCGCTTTGGAAGTCATCGAACTAAGTATCCTGTAAATGATAGGCTACATATCTTTACTGACGGGTCAAACCTACTGGAAGCAAACGGAGCCAGCACGTGATGGTTCGTCGACTGTGTGAACACTCAATGATGGTGGGACAAAACGCCACCGATTACGATTGTGAGGTATCGGCTGTCTATGGAGCTCCAGCACAATTACTCGCTGCTGGCTTGGATCCTGCAAAAGTTGTCTTCCTCATCGACTTCCAAGCAGAAAATCCAGCCTTAGGCAGTAACACTTCAACAGACTGCCTACACATAAGTCAGTGCCGTACTAAAATTGCAACTCTTCATATAGCTGGTTTGTAGCCTTACTGTGGCTCTCTCCTTATCTGGGATCCCAACACGACTTGGGACACCTGGTAATGAGAGAGCCAACCAAAAAGCCAAGCAGGGAGCTGAGTCATCTCAACTGGAAGTCTCCTTGATCCCCAGAAGAGTAAAGAGTATGGTAACCCAATCATTGACAAATGTAGTGCCACGACCCCAAAACCCCCAGAGCCTTTGAAAGAGCTTTGGGAAGCCCTGACTACTGTGGATCGTATTCCGAGGCACCTGGCGAGAGCCGAGGCTGTTGCCGTCTTTCGCCTAACCACTGGAGACTTCCTGGGAGTATACCTCCATTGACTTAACCTGGCTGCTGACTAGGCCTGTCCGCTTTTTTATATAAAATATTTCAAAGGTGCAATTTTCTCTCATTGGTATGAGGTTACAGTTCAGAATACTTGGTTGCGATGTATTGGATTTAGGTCCCCATGTAGGGAAGAATAATTTGATTCATAGTGAAGTTGATCCTATAGAAATTTGGCATTCCTCCTTAAATTTATACTAGGTCATCTATTTGAATGTAATAAAGTACATTTTATAGATCAAGAAATAAAGAAGACCTCTTATCTAGAATTATATTTTACTTAAAATATCTTTTTTAAAAGTTTGACAAACTATATGTATACCTATATACAGGGTGATTATACATAAAATTCCTCTTTCAAAATGCTGTAATAAAGAACTACTGCGCAGAATGACTTCAAATTGGAACTGAATATACTTGAACAAGAGAAAAACGGTATGGTACTAGAAAAAAAAATTATTAGAATTTTTATAGTTTCTTTTTATGGGTTTTTCGGTGCAAGTACGATTAAAAACTGATTTTTTTTTCTATCCAATGGGGTACGATCTTGCCATGATGGATGGGTTTTTGCTCAAAGTGCAACAACTGTTGAATGACTTAGAAGTCATTTTTTCAGTCAAAAAACTGATACAATCATGCACATTTGAACAGTATAGTTGTCGGTTTAATGTGCAACTCATGCCATAGCCGTTGTAATTCGATTCAAAATGCTACTAGTATGCAGAATAACTGGTCGTTATTCTGCATTCAGCGCTACCCATTGATACAGTTTGGAACGTTTTTTCTTATGCCGTACAGTTTTCCCCACGAAGAGTGGAGAAAACTGTACGGCATAAAAGTAGGTTCAAATCTGAATCACACTCTAACTCAATCAAACTCAATCAACACTCTAACTCAGCGTTTCTCAATCAAACTGTGGGCCCCCCCCCCCGTAGGGTGTGTGATAGCTCAACGAGTGGGGCGCGAGCATATTGAAAAGTCGAAAATAAAAGATTATTTTAAAAAAATTATTAATTTACTGGAAGTAAACTAACAAAATACATTCTGATACAATAAAAAAATAAAATACACATTTGCACTGATATTATACCCTTATAAATGTATCAGTACTGCACAATATATTTTATAATTAATTTAACAATACAAAGTTAAGAACAAGTTTAATAATTACCAGTGATTCCATGAACTTGTCATATATAAAAGTTTTACAAAAATTAACACTTAACTTGATTATTTGTACGGCTAATAATTAATCATTTAACTGCCGGTTAAAAAATAAGTGATTCGCGTTTCCCCACTGGCCCCGTTTTCCACATAGGTGCGTATGTGTTGTATTGGGTAGGGGATAAAAAAGAATAAATAAGTAAAACCTTCTCTGAAATAAGTAAATCCTTCACAAAGACTCTCCTTTTACTGCACTCCAAAGCCTTCGAAATAATTTTATGGATAGCAGTGTGCAGAGAAAAGATCGTACTTCGGAAAGAACTATATACATGTCTGGGGCAATTAACGCTTTGGATGAGTGAAACGTTTATATACGCCGTTGTCATTTAAGAGGTTCAAACTGTATTGTGTAGCTTTAGCATCAAATTATAATATTATTGAATTCAATACATTGTTATTGTATGGAGTGGGGGCATGATGAAAATTATGATTGAATATTGGGTGGCAAATATTGAAAGTTTGAGAAGCACTGCTCTAACTAGTGGTTCTTTTTTATAGCATTTCGGAAGTGGAATTGTATCCACTCTGTATATAAGAGAAAAACGACACTCACTCCATCTTCACGAGATCTCCAGAACTACTATACCTACATATTTGAAATCTAGCAAGCTGTTTTTTTTTATTCAATAGAAATCAGATAAGAACGGTTTTTTGGAAATCATCTCCCACTGTGGCGTAAAATACAATATTTATATATTTAAGATAATAATTATGCAAGGACTGGCAGATGTACTAGGGTAATACCGGGTAATTAAGTTACATTTATTTATTTGTTATTTTATTGAGACTAAATCGTTCTTTCCTTAGAGTGTAATTTGCAATACACTTAAAATTATTATTCAAAATACTAATTAAATTTTGATCGCATTAAAATTTGTGTCATCCTTATAACAAGTATTCCGCTTAAAAATAATTACTCTCTTAAAATTCTTTCTTCTCATTAGGTATCATGTGCTGATACATTTTCACATCCAGATTGAAGAAATAACATTTTGAAAATTACTATAGCATGGAGTAATATTACACATATTATTTATCTCAGAATTATTTAATATTTCGTATGTTTACAATCAATTGTTCCATTTTCAGCTTAACTGCATTTACTTATAAACATATGGTTGGACAAAGAAGGGAGAATTAAAAGTACGTTGTTATTTATGTGCCACCTGATAGGCGGTAAAATCAGATCAAGGCCCTTGAAATTCATTGCGACTAAGGGCTAGATTTTTACGCCTGTCGTTAGCTTTGAGCACCATGCAGGTGACAGTGGGATTTTTCTCAGTTGTTCCACCCCAATTTTGATGGAGAACACCCTGGGGGTGGTCAGGAGCCTCCCACCCTAACAAGTGTTTAGCAGTTTCTTTACGTCGTACAATAAAGCAACACAGGGGCTTTTGGCAATGGAACTTGTAACTTTGAACCATGGTCAAGTGACTAGTACGACATCTCAGCTGGCTTCCACACCACGCCAACAGGTGATTTTTGAGCCTCAAAAGATTTAACGAGCATCATACCCTCTATAAGGCGGGAATTCAGTGACACTAGATTCGAACTCATGATACGCCAGCTACGAGTCCATGACGACGATTACTACGCTACCGTGGCCTATGGAGATTAAAAAAATTACGATTCTTATGAGTTTTTAGGTGAAATTGTTCTTTGATATAATTCTAACTTATGCTACAAGATATTCTTTGTGGAATTTTAGCTAGTATTACTTTATGCGTGTTATTTGGAAACAAAATATTTACTCCAATAAAGTTGGGCACTATTTTCAACCTTACTTTTTTTCTTTCTTTTTTCAATTCCTTCTATTAGTTCACTCTCTCCCTATATATATATATATATATTATATATATATATATTATATCTTGTTCAAATTTTCAATCGTTAATAAAGTACTTTCTATTCATCGATTCAAATTCAAATACATTTTTTAAAATTTGTAGTGGATGACACTTGATGTTAATACAGCTTTTTCAAATATTAATTCATTAATTAAATTAAAAAATGAATAAATAGTAACAAACACACACAAATATTTGTCCAACACCCTATATAGAAAGGAAAATGGAAGATTGCAAGGAAAATCGTTTAGTATTTTGTTACTTAATATTGTGCTTCTATCATACGCAAATACATATTTATAAAAAATTGGAACTATTTAATAAAAAATAACTAAAATAAAAATTTTCTTTGTTTCCCTACGTAGGAATTGGCTTAATTTTTTTTTATATAAAAAATATATAAATAAGTTATATATATAACTTATTCCCATGATAAAACACTGAAATTTCCAGAGAATTTCACACTAACTCGAATTAAAAAAGAAGTAGTTTTAAAAACCCGACTGGTCAAATATTCGACATTACCTGCTTTTCCTATTCTACGCAAATTTTTCTCCATTTTCCCAACAAAACAATCTCCTTAATAATGAAAAAAGAAATCACTTTCCTCTAACCACAAAAAACAAATAAATGAAAGAGCTTGTTGGTTCCGCTTCTTTGAACACACGCAGAGAGAGTGAAATTATTTAACTACCTACTGACCCGCAATGAATGGTGTATCGTAGAGGATTTCAGTGATAAAAGAGCCAAGGAAAAACATGGGTTCACGTTTCCCAACCTGGCATTCGATTTAATTTAATTACACAAAAGGGCTTTCACTCCGTCCTGTTATTGATCTCATTTTGACAAATATTTAGTCATGCGATTTCTCCGAAATGTGTCCATGATTTGCCGCCTAAAGTACGAAGCAAAGAGCCATGTTCCGGCAGAATGTTTCTTCTAGAAAAAAGCTGTTAGTCTAAATGTTTTCCACTGTTCTGAAAACATTTATTACTTTTTACTGATTTTTATGATTTTTGAAGAAGAGGTGAGTGCTTATTCATATACTGGTATTTTTAATATATAATATTTTTCAATAATTTATCTTAATTTTTTATATTAAATATTTATTAATGTAGCTTCATATTCATAATCATATTTAAACATTTCTTCATATTCATATTTGAATATTTATATTCATATTTATATTTATATTTCATTTTATATATTTATACTTATATTCATGATATTCATATTTCGAAGTAATTATACATATTCATATTGATTTTATTCATATTTCATGTTATATATATATTCATAATTTACATTATTCATGAATGCGGGAATATATTCATATTTTATATTGTATATATTCATATTTCATATTATATATATTCATATTTTATATTGTATATATTCATATTTCATATTATATATATATTCATATTTTATATTGTATATATATTCATATTTCATATTATATATATTCATATTTATATTACATATATTCATGTTTTTATATATATTCACATATTTCATATTACATCTATTCATATTTTATATATATTCACATATTTCATATTACATCTATTCACATATTTCATATTACATCTATTCATATTTCATGTATATATTCTTATTGTACTTTATATATATCCAAACACATATATTTCATATTATATATATATATTATATTTCATATTAAATCTATTCATATTTTATATTACATATATTAAAAAAATTCACATATTTCATATTATATATATTCATATTGCACTTTATATATATATACATATTTTATATTATATATATTTATATTTCATATTATGTATATTAATATTTCATATTATACATATATTTCATATTACACATATTCATGTTTTATATATATATTCACATATTTCATATTACATATATTAATATTTCATGTTATATATATTCATATTTCCTATTATATACATTCATGTTTCATATTATATATATTCATATTTCATATTACATAGATTCATATTTCATATTATATTTATTCATATTGCATTTTTATATATACATATTTTATATTAGATATATTCACATATTTCATATTATGTATATTAATATTTCATATCATACATATCTATATTCGTGTATGATATTCATATTTTATTAATCATGTTTGCTTATCATTCTGAACCTTTTGCGTCGTTTGATTTCGAAGGATTTATCTCACCATTGATTGTAAAGACAATTTATTTTAAAATCTGGACTTTTCTAATTTTTTTTTTTTTTTTTTTTTTACTTCTTAACATTAGTTACCCATTTGTAATTTTGTCCACTTTCTAGCAATTTTAAATAAATTTTTTTTTTTTTTTGCATTAAAAATTTTTTTTCTAAAAATGTTGAATTATTTATTTGAAGCGAAAACATTAAAATAGTTTTTTTTTCATATGGAGCTTAGGAGCATTAACTAGTACAATTTCTAAAAATTTTTTAGAATTTGATATTCAATGACTGAACATTTTTATATAATTTTTATTTCAATATATTTTATGCAACAGAGTAATTCAATATACCAAATAAAAGTTTTTTCTTAAACAAATTGTAAAAATAAAATTCCTCTTTTTTTTATTGTGTGGAATTGCTATAAATGCTATATTGCTATTTTCATTTATTTAATAAAATGAGGGTTAAATAATCAAAATCTGATTTAAGGAAATGATTAAGTGATAAAAACGCTAATAGTAATAAAAGTGAACGAACCAATTTAATCTTGAAAGAATTAATTTAAGGAATTTTTCTATCACTAAGTGTTATTTAAAAATTAGAAGGGAAAAAATCAGAAGCACCCGATTTATTATGAAAAATTCCAAAACATTGTACAAAAATAGAATATATAAATTCCTAACATTTTTAAAATTAAAGTTATTCATTATTTAAAATAAATGTTTAAGGTATCCGAGAGCACTTGCGACAATTTTTTTTAAGAAATGGAGATATGGTAAATTTTTTGTGGATTTTAGGTTTGTTAAATGCATTTTAAGAAAAATATGATAAAATTAAGAAGAGAAAAAGAAATTAGGAGCTTTTTATTAAGATTGTAAAAAAGTATTTTAAATTCTTTGTTTTGTTCTTTTTTTTTCGAAGTCTAATATAGATTTTAGCAATTATTTTCAAATTATTACCTTTTTAATTCAAACTTGATGTTGCATGAAAAGTCTAGTACCCCCCCCCCCCCCCTCTTTACAACTTTCGAAAACTTCGAAAGGAAAAAAAAATTCAGGCACGAAAAACCCTTGGAATTTCAAAACTGAGAATTTCGGCAATATGTAACAAGATTCGCCCAATTCATTCACAACTAATTCCAAAACCCGCTTTGACATTACGTGAGCATCTTAGACCGCCTAGAGCAACGACTTCCGCAAACGATTCGAACGCATGCAACAAAAATGCCGCAATGCTTGATGTCTTTATTTTCTTTCTGTTTTCTCAGCATTTTTCCTTGTTCTCCGTTAAAGTGCTTGTTTTTTTTTCTTTTAAATTGGAGAAAAACATTATGACTCAATAGTGCCCTTTGTGGGATCATCATTTTTATATTAGTCGAAGAAAAATTAGATTGTATTAGAGCGCATAAATTATCAGTTTAATAAAATAGAACAAAAATTTAAAATTCTTTCGCGGTGGAGTGAATCAAATCACTAACTATTCAGAATTTTCACTCATAAATTATCATTTTTTTCCCTGTTAACTCCAGTAAATAATTTATATCTTTCTTTCTATTGTAACATGTCAAATATAATTATTTGATTAATCTTCGTTAATTGGGTAGATTAGAATCATAAAGTAAATTTTTTAACAGAATTGGGGCAAAAATTCTCTGTTGTCACTCAATTCTTTTTAAAGATGAAATATATGCATTGTATTTGTATTTACTTATTTATAATATATATAAAAGAATGATTGTCATATCAAACGAAAATTTTTTTAAAAAAGCTTGATTAAATAACATGCAAATTAAAAAATGGCAAGAAAAATAATAAAATAATTTCTTCCTGTATTTATTTGAGATGCTTAAAATATGAGAATTCACAGTTAATATGAATGTTCTAATTTTACAACTAATGATACTATTTACACCCGGGGGGGGGGGGACTGTATTTTATTTATTTTTCTTTTGAAAACTTTCATATATATTTTATGGAAAGAGTGCGGTATTTTTCCTGTAATAAATAATTATAGTCTAAAAACTATGATTTTCTGACTAATACGAAATTTTATGAATAATCTAGAAGATGTTCAGGACAATTAAAATTAAAAATTTTCATTTCAAAAACCTCTTTTTCTTGAAGAAAAAAGTCTATTGTTTCCCTACTACATACCTTTTTCTGTTGTGTGGTTAATGTTGTTCGTGTTACGTTTCATTATGCTTGAAATAATTTTAAAATCATTGAATATTTCTTAAAAATCCTTCATAAACTATAAAATAAATTTTGATTTTAAAAATAAAAAAAAACTTTTGAATATGTAATTTTATGGGTACCTTATTAAAAAATAAAACGTTAAGGCTTTAGAATTATTATTTGCAGTAAAAAGAAATTCTAAAGATATTTCTAAAGAAACAATATGGGTAGAATTTTTATATGTTGTATGTTATGACAGAAGTCATGATCTGAATTTTGTTTCTTCAGAAATCAGCTAAAACAATTCATTGAAATACATTTTGGAAACTATTTGAGATTTTCACATTTTTGAAATTATTTACAAACGGGAAAAAATAATTTTTTCTATTCGTATTTGAAATTATTTAATAGTCATAGTAATTAATTTAGTTATAATAAACGATATGATGATATTTTTAGTTAAATCACTCTCAGATCAATAGTTTTACACTCATGTCCATAAATTAAGGATAATGAAATTCAGGCAAAGAAAGAGACAGAAGCAAAACAAATTTGACTTATTCGTAAAGTCTATTTATTAAACAAAAGGTAAAGAGCAAAGGAGATGCTATATGTTTGACATAATTAATAAAAATTGCGATTTTTACTCCCTGGAGCAAATTTCAAAAAAGAACCTATTTACAAAAAACAGTATAACATGGTTAGTATGATGGTTAATACGGAGTATGTCTCCCGGACGATGCAATACAGGCCTTACAACGCCTACGCATGCTGAGTATCAAATTATTAATCTGATCTTGGGGAATATTACATCACTTATCAAGCAATGCCCTCCGAAGTTCCGGTAGACAGGTGGGAGGAGGTTGACGTGCTGCAATTCGTCGGCCAAGCATATCCCACACATGCTCTATTGGATTCAAGTCCGGTGAGTATGCTGGCCAATCCATACGGGTGATATCCTCCGATTGAAGGCATTCGTCTACAATGTTTGCACGGTGAGGACGGGCATTGTCATCCATAAACAGAAATTCAGCACCCATGGCGCCCCGAAACAAACATACATGTTGTTCCAGAATGACATCCCGATAAATGTGACCTATCATCGTTACACTCTGAACATGCAGGTCAGTTCTGGAACCAAGAATAATTCCTCCCCAAACGAGCCGTCCTGCTCCACCGTAACGGTGTCGTTCATTGGTGTTCTCTTGGTGGTAACGGGTACCTGGCGCTCTCCATATGAAAGTCCGGCGAGAATCAGACTGCAAACTAAACCTGGACTCGTCGGAAAACATCACACAAGACCACTGTTGCGGTGTGCACAATGCATGCTCTCTACTCCAGGTTAATCGCAGGCGATAGTGAGTTGCGGTAAGGGGAACACATCTGACAGGCCTACGATCATATAGACCAATGTGCCCTAAGCGTCTGTACATGGTCTGCCTTGAAACTGTCGTACCGGTAGCTGAAGAGAGCTGACGAGACAGGTCTGATGCTGTGCTCCGTTTGTTTCTTTTGGCAGTAACTGCCAAATACCGGTCCTCATTCGGCGTTGTAACTCGGGGGCGACCTGTGCTGTAACATCTACTCACATTACTATCATTTTGGAATCGTTGTCAAAGCCTGGAGATGACACTCTGGGGGATTCCAAGTTCCTCGGATACTTCGAGCTGGGTACGTCCACATTCCAGTCGTCCGATAATTCTACCACGTAAAAAATCATCCAAATTCTTCCTTTGTGACATAACTGTGCGGTTATTGCACTGAAAGGCTTTTAAAGCGCTTGTGAACAATTTTACTTCTTTGCCACCATTCCTTATATACCTCTCTCTTACACTCTCGTCATTGTGACGTACTATCCGCGCCATCTGGTGGTTTCCTGTAATTTGCATATTCTTCTTCAAGATGTGTGTGATAATTCTACAAGTGAAATTTTTATTTTAGAGTTCAATTTCTGTGTGATTCTGAATTATCCTTAATTTTTGGAAATGAGTGTATTATGAAAATAAACAAATATTTGTAGGAAACGAATATAGCCTTAAATAATTTATTCTATTAAATATATTGCTTAAAAAAAAAGATTCAAAAAAAATCAAAACCGCTAAAATAATGAAATTATTTTTAAATTTCGCCTGCCAAATGCTTTTATGGACAAGTTCTACCGTAATGCTTACTATGGTGGTGCTGCAGTCATTAATACCCCTTGTTGTGTTAATCAAATGTTCGTGAATGCTGGTTCGAGTTTTTTACAAGAACGATGCTATTATTGGACTGTAATTGGTTTCTTTTGAGACAATGCTATTCGCACGCTGATCCAAGATGGAAGTTACAACAACAACTGGTGCGGAGGGTTACATCAAAACATTGTTGGAGGTGCTCAGTCGGTGGATGGCATTCGTGACAAAAAATACATACAATTACTAACTGAATACCTCTTTCTTCTTCCAGTTATGGCAAAATCACAATTGCTTTGAGCTAAAAAAATTAATGAGTTATTTTAGAGAAGATACTGAAATAAATAATACAATATCCTGAATCTGAAATCTACAGATCTTCTATCCACATAGTTTAAAAAAAGTTTCAAAAACTTGCATTAGAAGTTTGAAAAACTCAGTTGAATTTCAATATTTTCCCATACATTAACATTACACCGGAAGTAGGATTGGAAGTCATTCGGTTTCGACTCAATGTTATTTTTTACAAAGTAGAGAACTTGTCCATACTGAAGTATAGGCATGATTAAATATTTAAAGACAATAAGTTTTAACTTCGTTTACAGCACGGGTTTCTGTTGTACTATAAACACTGTTTGAAGCAGGTAACAGTTTTTTTCCCTCTTTGTTGACTTTGCAGTTCCCTTTAAACACACGCAATAAAGTCTGCACAACGTTGTCGAAGGTCATATAAACAACTGGACGACTTTGAACGACGTGGTCGCCGGAAAATGGCAGATCTTACCGAATAATAAACCACTACCTGCACTCTGCAGATATATCTGTGAAAAGATGTTTGTAGCAATCAATGCTGCAAAGAACTCATCGCTGGAGGATCAAGGATCCCGAATACAAACTCTAGATCGAAAGATTATTGTGTGACAAGCCCAGCGTGCTATTTTCCATTACCTCACGATTCTTAGCTGTAGTGAAGTTACTCACACAACAACCCTTAAGGTGCATGAATTGAATTTCAAAACATCGACAGAGTCATCTAGAATGATGTAGCCGATCTTCTTGGTTGTTAACAGACTAGCATTGCATGGAATTCATCATTGAATCCGGTTCCAATCTTGGAAAAGATGCAGGGATGTCTTAAGACTCTTTGAGGCCCTGGGCCCAGAGAAATAAGTTTTTTTTTGAGGCCCTGGGACCTATGCAAAAGTAGGTTCTACTGGAAATCTTTAAAAGTAGACAATATATAGCGTGCATTGACCAATGCTGGTTCAAACAGTCATTTAAAACAATGTGCACGACTAACAATCTCAGAAACCTAGGCACAAACCGACTCAACGGATAGCCGCATTTCGACTAAATGAGTAGAATGATTGTTTATGGTATTAGGCCTAAACCTAGACATGGAAAATGTGGTCATCACATAATAATACAGACTTACCAATTTTGGCAGTTGGAAATTCCCTATTTTTCGGAAAATATGTATGGGAATAATGTTTGACCATTAAAATTTTCCGGATAATGATCCCATTAAGACAGAGTCGTAAACGAAACGAGACCCTTACCGAGGGCGAGACCCTGGGTCCGGGCCCAGTTGGCCCATGCTTTTAGACGTCTCTGAGTAGATAGTCACCGGATCCATGTGGGGAAGGGTCGAGGACAGTTGTTAAAAACTGTCCTTGTTTTAGAGATGAGTTCAGTCATTAACCCTATGTGATTGAGTGAAACGCTATTTCTTACCGTAGCAGGTTGTCTCTAGTAATCCTGCGTACAATTTTATTTCATCATTTATTTGATGATATTTCATTTTTCATGGCATATCACCCAGGGGAAATTTTCCAAAAAGGTGATTTTCTCCTTACTCGGTTCTGGTCTGTCTCCGTATGGTTGAAATTCGTTCTTTGTCTAATAATTGCACCATATCTTTCAATCGAAAATTCAAATCGAAATTACTTTAGGGGACCCTAAGAAACCAAAAATCTGAAGCAACAGTCGCCAATTGCCTGGCAGAATGTATTTCAAGAATAAGAATAAGCATATCATTAATATCGATTTATATAAGTACTCATCACATCCAGGTTGTTTGAGGAAGATTCAACCAATTACTGTTTTTAACACTCGATATGTAATATCTAGCCATTGGCATGTTTACAGCTAAGATTTTTTAACTATTTCATTCTCTATGTATTAGCATTACGCGTGTTTAATTTCAGTAAAATAAAATTACTCATTACATAGCTCAAGTTTGATTCATACGATGAATTGTAGCTGCTTTAGGATTAATTGCTGTTATCTCTTCTGCTCACGGCCTTAATTTGAATTTTAGATTCCATTTTTCGCTCTTTTTGACTGAGGATTAGAATAGTGCTAAAACACTTAATTTAGGTATTGTAATTCACTTATTTTTAACATATTCGCATGAACAACCTCGGGAAATAAATGTAGGGTCACTGAGAGAGGTAGAATTGACAAAGCAGATTAAAATAAAATTTAATTTAACAGTACAAAGTAAGAACTTCCCATGTTTGCTTAATTAAATCGGTTCCTTCTGAACCATGATTGTATGTTGAAGACATGTCCATTGATAAAATTTTACTCATCATCTAACACTTTTCTCTCTCTCTCTTTTTTTTTTTCTACATTTTTAGCGGAAACAGAATGACAATTATTTAGATGTCAAAAGAACTCAATGAATGATATTTTATTTCAAAGACACAAGATAATCACTACTAAACATTGTAACTAAAATAAATTATATCTATTTCTTTTTCTATTTTAGAATACCGTATTAAACTGCATCCGTTCTAGTCCTCTGACTCATCATTCCAATATGTCGAAACGACCCTTCATCCTCATCATCCTTATACTAGCTTTCATTTGTACCCAATGTCACGTGGATCCAAAGAAGCAGAACATCGAAGCAAAAACCAGCCGACCACCAACAGATCATGATCTTGCCAGACCAGACATGCATTTGTACGAGAGGTTTTTGAAGAATTTCACGAATCGTGCCGTGAAAAGGACATTGCCGACTTTATACCGAATGATTGAATCGGTAAACATATCAACCAACTGTCTATCTAGTTTATTCAAGTATGTCGTGTCCCTCAAAGAGATAAAAGTTTGGGCCATGAAAAGTAAGTAGAACCTCCGAATATCGGAATTTTTCCTTTAAAAGATAATCTTTGGAATATATTTCGGGATAATAATCATAAAAGTAGTAGCATATCGCGCTTCATCACCACGGGTCCGGGGCTCAATCATTGGGCTGAGGAAAATTAACTCGGCCAAGCTTGTACCAAGCTTGCTTGGGGACTAAACACTGAGAGGTTTCGCTTCAGACTGACCATCTGATCGGAACATGCGTTGCGGGAACATGCGTCGGAAGTGGCGTTGCGGGGGCTTAGGGGCCGTTATAGATAATTATTAACATTTTTAAGCTATGCGGCGCAAAGTCTTTATATTTGATAAATATATTCCTTTCATAGAGTAGAGATCAGATACAAGATGGGTTTTGGGAAAATAGCCCCCCAAGTGGCGTTGCGGGGGGATTATTAAGGGGCGTGATAGATAAATATTTTCGTTTTTAAACTACTTGACCTACTAGCTTGAAAATTGGTAGGCATGTTTCTTTCATGGAGTAAATATCCGTTACAAAATGGGTTTTGGGAAAATTGACCCCAAGGGGTATTGCGGGGGGTTAAGGGGAGATATAAATAATTATCTACGTATATATATAAAGGAGAAAAGCGACTCACTCACTGACTGACTGACTAATCACGATATCTCCGGAACTGTTCAACCTACAGACTTGAAATATTAGTAGACATGTACCTTTCATGAAGTAGGGATTTGCTACGAACGGATTTTGCGAAATTCTAAACGCAAGGGGCGTTACGGGGGGTTGAGGGGCGTTATAAGTAATTGTTTCCATTTTTAAACTACTCAACGTACAATCTTGAAATTGGGTAAGCAGATTCCTTTCATAGAGTAGAGATCCGCTACAAAATGAGTTTGGTGAAAATCGACCCCCAAGTGACATTGCGAGGGCTTAGGGGGCATTATAGATAATTATTTCCATTTTTAAACAATTTGACGCGCAGTTTTTAAATTTGATAAATAGATTCCTTTCATAGAGTAGAGATCAGATACAAGATGGTTTTGGGGAAAGGGCGTAATAGATAAATATTTTCGTTTTTAAACTACTTGACCAACCTGCTTGAAAATTGGTAGACATGTTTCTTTCATGGAGTAAATATCCGCTACAAAATGGGTTTTGGGAAAAATGGCCCCCAAGGGGTGTTGCAGGGGGTTAAGGGGAGATATAAATAATTATTCCAATTTTTAAACTATTAGACACACAGTGTTGAAATTTGGTAAGCAGATTCCTCTCATAGAATACAGATACGTCACAAAATGCGTTTCATGAAAATCGACTCCCAAGTGGCGTTGAGGAACGTAAGGGGCGCATATTTTTCAATACAATCGAATTCTTAATGCTAGGACTTAAATATCAAAAATTCATACATATATATAACCAATAAAAGGTATTAAAACACATTACTTAAAATTAACTTTAGATCATGTTCTAATAAAACAGTATAGACTAGCATCAATCACGAGATAACGTAATGCAATCACCGGTTTTCTAAACATTTCAATGTCAATTTTTCCTCAGTTTACTCATGAGCAGAATAACAAAACATATACAATGGCAATTCTTTTTTATGTCATTTTTACAGATCACTATTAATAGTTTTTTCTCAATCAATCACGCTAACGCATAGACCGTGACTGCTTGCACTTAGTTATGAATAGTATTGCTCTTGAAGATATAAACAACTCACGACAATGCTGTTAATACAGAATTTGTGTTTGCTTCATTGATTGGTGTACTTTTACTATTTACTTTATAATCACCTTATAAATAATGTTTCATTTTAAAATCTTTTCGCTCGTGTTGTTCGTTCTTCAGTTTAACTTTGATCGACATTGAGAGAATTGGCATCTGTTTCACACATTAATATATACCAATACATTATACCTCGAACTTACGCGATGGGTGGGACTGAGTGTAACTGCGTAAATCTTAATAAAGTTGAGTCGAGAACGATGCACCCTTTTTAGCCTAGGTCCTGGGCCCAGTTGGCGCATGCCTAAAGACGTCAATGGCTCTGAGGTGTTTGGTTTTCCGAGGTATTACTATATTTGTATTAATAGGATGATTACTAAACATAACCATGGTGGCCACGATAGCCAAGTGGTCTAGGCATCGGATCATGGCTAGCGTGTCATGAGTTCGATCCCAGTACCACTGAAGTCCCGCCGTGTAGGGGTACGATGCACGTTAAATCTGTCGAGATCTCAAACGTCCTCCCGTGGTGTGATAGCTAGGTGAGGGGGTGCCAGCTCAGGTGTCATTCTCGTCTCTTGACCATGGTTCAAAATTACGAGATCCGTCGCCAAAAGCCCTCGTGTAGCTGAACAGTGCGACGTAAATATTCACCCACTCACACTCCATGTTTCCTATCAAATTTTTAAATTACGTTTTAGTCCCTTTCTCCATTGCGTCAGGACCTACATGCACTACATGAAATTTTTAATCAGTGATGTTTTGTAGGGAGGACAATCTATTCGTCTTAAATTGTTTGTACTCCCGTACATCACAGAGTAATTACTTTAAATCAAATCTAACTATAAATATTCAATTGCAGTGTTCGATGCCACGGCTAAGGTACCATCTGGTATATTCAGCGGAACGGTGTCAGAACTTGGAGCATTCGATCAGTGTCTTGCCATTGTAGTGAAAAACAAGAAAGGATTTGAAGATTTCCGAGGACAGTATTGCTCTGTGGAAGCAATTCCGTCTCTAGGACCTAGGCCAAAAAATTTATCTCTTGCGAAGAAGACTCACATTGCCTTTAACGAATCGGTAAGCTTTAAAAATTTTCTATTTCTTTTATATTAATACATTTTGTGTACATCGAGCTTTTAAATTAGCTGAGCCTCATTTATTATTATAAAAACATCTAAGAAAAAGTACACAAAATTTCGGTTGTATAATATTTACTTTACTTTATTTACATATATACATACACACGCACAAACACACATAGTATGTATATGTTCAGGGTGTCCGGGCTTAAAGTATACAAAAGTTATGGCTTATTATTACGGCACTACCCAACAGAATGCAATAAGCTGTTCATCCATGGATTGGAAAACTCTCCGATATTTTTTGGGTCTAGTCCGATTGGCCGCACGTGCGCGCATCATTCGGCAGTCTCAGACGATAAACCTCTTACGCTGACTTCTTTAGTAAAGATGTGTATGTCACAGCAAAAGGTGCAGGACGAAGTTTGGTTAACGGAATTTAAATCAGTCCCGTGCGCACAGCGATGTGTTCGAATAGAATGGAATGTCGTTACTGCCTTGCCTAATAGGCTTGCCAGGGGTCCTACAAAAGAAATCATTCACACGATCAACAGTATCTTCTATAACGAAAATTTAAGGATACTTGACAGTTTGAGATACCTAAGTTCCCGTCTCCTTTAAAGTTTTTTTCCATTGGTGGATAGATTTTGATGTCGGAGGATCGACATTCCATTCTGTTTGGACCAGTGGCGTAGCGTGGGCTTTCGCCGTTTGGGGCAGACCGGAAATTTGTCACCTCTCTATTTTAAATACTAAAGAAAATTAGTAAAAGTAAAGAAAGCAGCTTTAAATTTTTTTATTGATTAAAAATGCTCTTTTTTCGCGTTTTTATCATAGCAAAATCTTTTATACAATTGTCAATATCGATATGTATGTCATGTTCAATTGCCAGAATACTTAAATTTGTTAGCCTTAACCTGGACATAGTCGATCTGAGATAATTTTTTATTAATTTTAGCTTAGAGAAGCTTCTCTCGCAACTGGCATTAGTGATGGCAGATGTTAAAAAAATTCTCAACATTATGACAATATTTGGTAACCCATCTTCAAGTTTGGACTCAATAATTTATTTTAATAAGCCCAGAGAGCCGGACCTAATGAGTTCTTTTTTACAGTCTGGATCTGTTGCAGCTACGAAAGCTTGTAGACGTACGTGCTCAAGTTGGAATTCTTCTTTATTAATGTCTTGATAAGCTTGATCTAAGCTAAGTTCATCCATGCTCAATATCACTTCAGGTCTTAAAAAAGCATATTTTTGCGCTAGATTCTGCAACTGATGGAATCTTTCTCGAATTTCAGCAGTTACTCTGCCTATTGAAGAAAACATTGTTCGCCTCAAGTCCTCTTCGTAGAATAACTGAACATCTTTACTTCTATCGCCAACTACACTCATGTCCATAAATTAAGGATAATGAAGTTCAGGCAAAGAAAGAGATAGAAGCAAAACAAATTTGACTTATTCGTAAAGTCTATTTATTAAACAAAAGGTAAAGAGCAAAGGAGATGCTATATGTTTGACATAATTAATAAAAATTGCGATTTTTACTCCCTGGAGCAAATTTCAAAAAAGAACCTATTTACAAAAAACAGCATAACATGGTTAGTATGATGGTTAATACGGAGTATGTCTCCCGGACGATGCAATACAGGCCTTACAACGCCTACGCATGCTGAGTATCAAATTATTAATCTGATCTTGGGGAATATTACATCACTTATCAAGCAATGCCCTCCGAAGTTCCGGTAGACAGGTGGGAGGAGGTTGACGTGCTGCAATTCGTCGGCCAAGCATATCCCACACATGCTCTATTGGATTCAAGTCCGGTGAGTATGCTGGCCAATCCATACGGGTGATATCCTCCGATTGAAGGCATTCGTCTACAATGTTTGCACGGTGAGGACGGGCGTTGTCATCCATAAACAGAAATTCTGCACCCATGGCGCCCGAAACAAACATACATGTTGTTCCAGAATACATCCCGATAGATGTGGCCTGTCATCGTTACACTCTGAACATGCAGGTCAGTTCTGGAACCAAGAATAATTCCTCCCCAAACGAGCCATCCTGCTCCACCGTAACGGTGTCGTTCAATGGTGTTCTCTTGGTGGTAACGGGTACCTGGCGCTCTCCATATGAAAGTCCGGCGAGAATCAGACTGCAAACTAAACCTGGACTCGTCGGAAAACATCACACAAGACCACTGTTGCGGTGTCCACAATGCATGCTCTCTACTCCAGGTTAATCGCAGGCGACAGTGAGTTGCGGTAAGGGGAACACATCTGACAGGCCTACGAGCATATAGACCAATGTGCCCTAAGCGTCTGTACATGGTCTGCCTTGAAACTGTCGTACTGGTAGCTGAATAGAGCTGACGAGATAGGTCTGATGCTGTGCTCCGTCTGTTTCTTTTGGCAGTAACTGCCAAATACCGATCCTCATTCGGCGTTGTAACTCGGGCGACCTGTGCTGTAATATCTACTCACATTACCATCATCTTGGAATCGTTGCCAAAGCCTGGAGATGACACTCTGGGGGATTCCAAGTTCCTCGGATACTTCGAGCTGGGTACGTCCACATTCCAGTCGTCCGATAATTCTACCACGTAAAAAATTATCCAAATGCTTCCTTTGTACAATAACTATGCTGTTATTGCACTGAAAGGCTTTTAAAGCGCTTGTGAACAATTTTACTTCTTTGCCACCATTCCTTATATACCCCTCTCTTACACTCTCGTCATTGTGACGTACTATCCGCTCTATCTGGTGGTTTCCTGTAATTTGCATATTCTTCGAGATGTGTGTGATAATTCTACAGGTGAAATCTTTATTTTAGAGTTCAATTTCTGTGTGATTCTGAATTATCCTTAATTTATAAACATAAGTGTACATGTTTCCTCCTGATTCGTCTTGGGGTTTCAAAAGAAATTCCAAGCTCTTCACATAAATATTTGCGTATATGAAAGCGTCATCCACGTATTCCTCTCGTTTTGCTTCTAATACGGTCTGTAAAGCACGTATTTTTTCAGCACATTGATGGATTTTTAGTCCCCCTGTTTGCAAATAATTTTGAGCATATTTCCCTTCACACAGTACCGATTTCTAGAAGCCGGGTCGCAACCGCGCGGTCCCGCTTGGCTTGTGTCAGCGTGGGCGCAGTTTGGAATTTCAAATATTTTTTGAATTTAAAAGTCGCGGTTCTTGCCGCCGCCCCTTTTCGTATGCCGCTCGAGGCCATGGCCCCCTCTGCACCCCCCCCCCACACGCTACGCCCCTGGTTTAAACACGTCGCTGCACACGCGTGACTGATTTAAATTCCGTTATATAGCCAAAGTTCTCACTGCACCTTTTGCTGTGGCATCCACATCTTTACTAAAGAAGTCAGCGTAACAAGTTTATCGTCTGAGATTGCCGAATAATGCTCACACGTGGGGCCGATCGGACTAGACCCAAAAAATCTCGGAGAGGTTTCCAATCCGCGAATGAACATTTTATTACATTCTGATGGGTCGCTTCATTATAATGATGGATAACTTTTAGATACTTTAAACCCGGACACCCTGTATATTTATTACTCCTAAAATATTTACTAAGGTAATTTGAAACTGAAAATGATAAGTTTCTTTGTGTTAATTTTAATGTAAAGGTGAAATTTCTTTACAAAACCGATATTTATAATTTTTTTTTACTTAACTTGAGAAATTACACAGGAAATTTTTAACTAGGTAACTTCAAGGAGAAATAACATATTAAATATTTTATTTAAGTTTTTAAAATTATAAATATTAAAAATATTAATTTTTTAAAAGTCAGAATTAGTAAATTTTTTTACATTTATTAAAAACTTTTATCACATAGAAATAATTAAAAATTGCATTTAAAGCACATGAACTTAAAAAAAACTTAAATTAATTTTTGAGAATTTTGTTGCAATAGACGCCTTAATAAAACTTATAGCAACAATTGTATTTAAAAAAAAATTCTTCTTTAGTTCCAGATGCCTTTTTTAAAATCTTACACGGATTGTGTCAAACTAATTATACAATATGAATATATAGTACTATAATCAAGCTGCTTCTAGACTGAAGTGAAAAGATAAAACATATAAAAAAATGTTTTATAACTTTTCCTCGAAAAAAGTGACAAGGAAGTAGGAATAAAAGTATATTTCTCTTAACTTGCATAATCTTTTTTAAAAACACATAATATTGTTGCCATACATATTGTTACAAAATAAAAAATTTCGTAAAATAATATAAGATTTCAATTCCTAATCTTTTTCGCTGGTTGAAAATACAATGGGAGACGGGGCAATTTTTACATAATAATCATTAATAAATGATATTCGCCTTAGAACAATTGTTGATTTGCTTGATAAATATAGTGATAAGAAAAATGAATTCTGTAATAAATTGAATAACTTTACTCAAACATTAAAAGAAATATCCTCCCACACACCTAGAAGGTTTCTAACAAGTAGTAAAATTTGTACTTGAAACCGATAATTTTTTGCCAATTTTGGCAAACATTCTTTATACTCATTTTATGCTTTTAAATACATTCATTTCTAATAAACGTTCGATTTCAAAATTTTAACATTGGCTCGATTACTTATATAAAGAAAGATTAGATGAATAAGCGCTTAAAAAAATTTTACAAAAAATTTTGTCCAGACTAGAAATATACCAATTTTCATCAAATTATCGTTGCTATAAATCTTACCAATATAATATTACTAAAACAATAGCTTGAATCAAAACTAGTTGTATTTAAACTATTCAAACCTATTATTTACTGCAACCTGCAAATTAGTTAAAAATGTAAACAATCAGTATATTCACATTATATACACTAACTAAACCAGTTAATAATTATGCAAATTTATAGGCTTTTTTTATTTTGTTCATAATATGTAGCATTTAAGTATATTTCTATAGTATATAATCTCTAATCCCTTTTCGTAATAAACAATGTAAAATATGATAATGAACCATTTCCTTATGGAAATGAATCATTTTTCATTGATACAAAATTTACAACCGGAAGAAATAAAATTTAAAATTGCGTGTGAGAAAGGAACATATATACCTATATTTGCAATAAATCACTATTACCTTTCCGCTTGATTAAATCTAAAGGAACAATATGTGCTAGGTTTACGAGTTTTAAATTTTTATTTTTAAAAAAAATTGCTTACTTCGAACTCATATATTCAATTTGCCGAACAAAGTAAACATAGTTCTTGGATAGTAATAAAATTTTTACAAACAATTTTCCATCCAGTTAACAAACTGATTGCAATTTTTTTCCCCTTCAGATCATTAAAGAAATCCAAACCACCATCTTTGCATTTTATCAGTTGACGCATCGCTTTGGTATCTGTGTCCCGTCTACTTGCAATGCAGATGATATGCAAATGCTCGGAGCTCAAGGTAATCATTGAATATGGATTTTAGTTAACTCATTTCTAAAAATTTGGTTAATTTCTACTTATGTTTATTTAACGTGGTATATATTTATAATATTATGTGATGCACACACAAATTGGCTTGCTTGATTTTTTTTTCATTTAGTAAGGAAGAAGCATAATACAATGAGGCTTTCTACCAATCCAATACATTATTTCAAGCTAATCAAAAATAAGATAAAATTATCGATTGTCTCGTGAAGGTGCAACTACAGTTCGTTACATTGTGAACTATCTATACATTTTAATTAAAAATATTTAATGACTACATTTTTTTATTGCAAAATTTTAGCTTAATATTTTAAAAGAGAAGGTGCGCGTAAATGTGAATTTACATGCCTTGAACTAAAACACATCCTTCTCTTTATACTTCACATTCTAATATGTAAGGGAAGGCAAATATTGATTTGTCAATAATGAAACCATGGTAAATTTTTGAAGCAAGAAAAATAAAAGACTAATAAAATTAAGTAAATAAAAAATTTAATTGCAACTTAAGCTGCCAAAATTATGTATTTCAATAATTTTTTATAGTTTGAGCTAAGTGGAAATGAATTTATTTCTGTCATATTTTTAAATCTAAAAAAAAATGCTTTATTTTTTTCCTATTTAAAGGAGGAGAAAACACAATGCTTATGTAATTCATGAAAGTCTTATCGCAAAAGGAATCTTCTTCAAACCTTTTCTTATTTAATTTACATTATGGTATATTACCAAGTAGAGGCTCAGTGGCCGAGTGGTAGTGTATCAGGCTTCCACGTCACAGGTCCAGGTTCTATCCTCAGGCTGAGCAAGGTCGACTCAGCATTTCATCCCTTCAGTGGATTGATAAATGGGTGGCGTGGCTACAGTGGACGTGGTTAGAGCGGATACATAAAATTTCGTGGTCTGAGCAGACACTTTGAAACTCATCATGGTTAGAGCGGACACGACCCCTCCCCTACTTTAGAAGATATTCACTTATCGAATTACAAGGATAAATACTACGTCAAAAATAAGGAATGGTGGCAAAGAAGTAAAATTGTTCACAAGCCCTTTAAAAGCCTTTCAGTGCAATAACCGCATAGTTATGTCACAAAGGAAGCATTTGGATGATTTTTTACGTGGTAGAATTATCGGACGACTGGAATGTGGACGTACCCAGCTGGAAGTATCCGAGGAACTTGGAATCGCCCAGAGTGTCATCTCCAGGCTTTGACAACGATTCCAAGATTATGGTAATGTGAGTAGATATTACAGCACAGGTCGCCCGAGTTACAACGCCGAATGAGGATCGGTATTTGGCAGTTACTGCCAAAAGAAACAGACGGTGCACAGCATCAGACCTATCTCGTCAGCTCTCTTCAGCTACCAGTACGACAGTTTCAAGGCAGACCGTGTACAGACGCTTAGGGCACATTGGTCTATATGCTCGTAGGCCTGTCAGATGTGTTCCCCTTACCGCAACTCACTGTCACCTGCGATTAACCTGGAGTAGAGAGCATGCATTGTGGACACCGCAACAGTGGTCTTGTGTGATGTTTTCCGACGAGTCCAGGTTTAGTTTGCAGTCTGATTCTCGCCAGACTTTCATATGGAGAGCGCCAGGTACCCGTTACCACCAAGAGAACACCAATGAACGACACCGTTACGGTGGTGCAGAATGGCTCGTTTGAGGAGGAATTATTCTTGGTTCCAGAACTGACCTGCATGTTCAGAGTATAACGATGATAGGCCACATCTATCGGGATGTCATTCTGGAACAACATGTACGTTTGTTTCGGGACGCTATGGGTGCTGAATTTCTGTTTATGGATGACAACGCCCGTCCTCACCGTGCAAACATTGTAGACGAATGCCTTCAATCGGAGGATATCACCCGTATGGAATGGCCAGCATACTCGGCGGACTTGAATCCAATAGAGCATGTGTGGGATATGCTTGGCCGACGAATTGCAGCCCGTCGACCCCCTCCTACCTGTCTACCGGAACTTCGGAGGGCATTGCTTGATGAGTGGTGTAATATTCCCCAAGGTCAGATTGATAATTTGATACTCAGCATGCGTAGGCGTTGTAAGGCCTGTATTGCACCGTCCGGGAGACATACTCCGTATTAACCATCATACTAACCATGTTATACTGTTTTTTGTAAATAGGTTCTTTTTTGAAATTTGCTCTAGGGAGTAAAAATCGTAATTTTTATTAATTATGTTAACCATATAGCATCTTTTTTGCTCTTTACCTTTTGTTTAATAAATAGACTTTGCAAATAAATCAAATTTGTTTTGCTACTGTCTCTTTCTATGCCTGAACTTCATTATCCTTAATTTATGGACATGAGTGGTAGATTGGTAAAAATGTATTTATTCTTTTAATTAGGTAATCGATTCAGATGAAGAAAAAATGTGTCCGCTTTAACCACTATGAGTTTCAAAGTGTCCGCTCAGACCACGAAATGTTAAGTGTCCTCTCTAACCACGTCCGCTCTAGTCACGCAACCGATAAATGAGTGCCAAGCTGGCTTATGTGGACTAAACACTGGGGATTTCGCTTCAGGCTGATCACACCTGATCAGGACTTCTGCTCATGCACCTCAGCACCAGTGGTCACGTATACTGAGATGGGCACAGTAGGTCTTGACCCTCATGGGCTGTTGCCTTACTGAGTTTAGTTTATATTACCAAATACACCCACTTCTGATTTATTTCTTATTAGCTGGTGTTGTTGCGTTTGAATTTTTTTTATCAATCTATTAATATTTGATTTTTCAACAACATAAAAGACAAATGAAGATAGTCATCAAAAAAGCTCCGAAGAAGTGGTATATGGGCACTTTTTTGTCTTTCTCTTTTTTTCTTCTGTTTTATGGTTAACGCCATTTGAAATGCTCGCAATCCAAGAAGAGAATGAGAGTAATTGGTATTAAACATCACAAACTGACCTATAACACAGACTAGATGCGTAATAGGATTACGAATTTTTGACAAGTAATTTTATTATAGATCCGTTTGGAAGCAGAACTTAAGATTAGAGACAAGAAGAGTCTTTTTCAGTCTAAATAAATTAAGCCATATTCAGGCCCTAAGGCTCTTTACATTGACTGGTTGTTACTGACATTGAAATATCATTTCAGATACAGTCGTCTCTCGCTAATTCAAACTTTCGATAATACGAACCTCTCGCTAATTCGAAGTATATCCTCAGCCCCTAGAAAAACTCTTGATATTTCGAACTAAAACAATACGTTTCGGTACACTCAATACTTCGAAGTAAAATCTATGGCAGCATGCGGTAATTTGAAGTGATCTAATAAAACTCTCGACAATTCAAACACTCACTATCATGCAGAATCCCGTAGCAAACAGGTTAGAGCATTAATGTTTTGTATTGTATTGTCTCTGTTTGTCTCCCCTGTAGCGTATAGCCCCTTTGATGACCGTCGGAATCGACTCCGATAACTCTGACACAGAAGCTAAAGTGTCACTAAACAAACTACGCAACTTTTGCCTTCAAAATCATGTTGATGCGAACGTTTTTCAAGATTCATTTATTATAGAAAAATTTATTGGCAAATTAGACTGAATGTCATAAAACAAAAACCAAAAAAAAAAAAAAAGATTACTGATTTTTTCGAAAATTTGGTTTTCCTAATAATGTACAGTAAGTATTCCTTTAATAGTTGTTTTTAATACTAAATGTATACTTTTATCTTCTGTATAATATTTGCACTGTAAAAAACGAACTTTTTAAAAATACTTTAAAATAATTTTATGCATTTGTGCAATTGTTTTTTATTAAGTTCTAAATTTAAATGTGTAAAAAAAAGAATTTCTCTTCGTGTATTTTGGGAGTCTTTTCCTACCCTCTTAAAAATTCGAAGTTTTTCATTGGTCCCTTCAACTTCGAATTATCGAAAATCGACTGTATATAATTTGACATCTTCTAATAGAAAAAAAAGGAATATTTTGTGTGTGTAGAAGGTGTACAGATAAGAAAGGGAAATTATTGGATCCTGGATTTGATTTTTTATTTTGTGTATTCTGGAATGAATTACTTCGTCGCTCTAAAAGCGATGAAAATCAGAAATCAAATCCAGAATTCTTCAATTCGAATGAACCTCTACTAGATATCTACAAGAAAGAGAATCCAGGGAAATGTTGCATCACTAAATTGTTCTTAAGTTGGAACAGACAATTGAGCCAATTAATTGGACAAAAAAATAACTGGAAAAAAATGAAGCAAGACTTTTGTGGCATAAAAAAATGGCTGTTTACCTTAAAAGTAAAATAGCATACCCTTACAGGAAAAGGACTGAACCAGATTTTGTTTCAAAAGAGAAGGAAGTATTATTTCGTTATTAAAATTCTACGACATTTCAAAGTAAAGTAAACATGACATGTTCTAATCTCTTTGAATCTACATATTATTTCAATTTTTTTGTAAATTTAGAGTAGTTATACGTAGAAATAAGTTGTATTGTATGGAAGAAGAAAAAGATATAAATATAAAAAAATTTT
>BMAO01009774.1:0-20048 GCA_019973975.1 Trichonephila clavata | reverse complement strand
TTAATTATATTTTATAGATAAGAATTTGTCTAAGAAGAAAATTGGGACAATTCTTTGTTGATTTTCTATGTGGACTCGAAATATTTTTCTTATGAGGAAAGAGTTTTTACTTAGATAAATGGAACCAAAAGCGGAGAGCAGAATGCATACAATTTTCTCTTTTGAAGAAATTAAATCTCTGCAGAAATGACGTTCAATAATTTACAAAATAGCTGTAAATTTATGTTTGGAGTTATCTTTCCGATTTTTTCGACATTTCATAATTGTCCATAATTTTGGAGATCTATTTCAAATAAGACCCATTACAAATTTATCAACTTCCATCCTCTTGAAAACTGACGCATTTGTTGAGTAGTGCAGAGTGCCACTGAGAATTGTACCGCGTGTGAAATAGGTTGCCAACCCCTTTTCTATCACATGGAAGTAAAATTGTATCATATTGTTTGTTCATTTAATACAGCAGTTAAAACGTGAAATTAAATTTTTCACTGCCTTAAATCCACCTATTCTTCGTTTGAAAATCATTTATTCAGAAAAAATTAAACACAGTTTCGTTCTCTACATCATTTATCTAGAGCATTGATCTTCAAACTGTGTTCCAGAGAACCTTGGGATTCCACGAGTCACATTAAAAAAAATTGGAAAGAAAAACTATAAATGTGTATGTAAAATGGATTAAAGTTCTCATGAAATTCGTATAACCACAATTATCTAAAGATGATCTCATACATTAAAATTAAAAATTTTATTTATGCATAACTTAACTTTGTTGTGAAAAACTTTTTAAACTTTTATTGTATTATAATAAATGAATTTAAAACTTTTTTCTTTATCTATTAGATTGTGAATATACTATTGTTTGCTATCCCGAGTTCCACAAAGTAATTTTATACTAGTTAGTATAATGTTTTGAAACCTTTTACATTTGTGGGGGAGAAAAAACACTTATAATGAAGAAGATGGAACAATTTATCGACATATCAACAGATTCAAAGCAAAAATTTAAATTTAAGCGAGAACACCAAAATTTTAGGTTGCCAATTCTTGCAAAATACGCAGAATTTCTCACATAGCTGTGAACATTTTAATGTCATTCACAAAAATGTATTTAGTAAGTGAAAAATATTTCTCAACGCGAGTGGCTACAAAAACAAAATATAAAAACGAATTAAACGCGGAATATGAAATGCTACTACACATTATTTCCAAAGGCCGACAGTTTGTGTAAAAATTGAGAATCTATACAAATAAATAAAATTGAATGTCTGTTTGTAATTTCAAATTAAGCTTTTACTTAATGCACTAAAAGTATATAGTACTCAAAAAAAAACAATTTTTTAAATTTTTGTCTGTCAGAATATAAACAGATATATTATAAAAATCATGAAATACCACGAAGCGGAGGAACGCTATACTAAATATAATGCATGCGCGCACAGGTGACATTTGGATCAAAAATTAATATTATCAATGAATAAATAACATTAACATTACATCATAAATTTTTTTAATAAGAAATAAAATTTTTAAAAGTCTTTTCCTATAACATCAAGAAAATATTTTTATCTATATACTTTAAATATTATTTTAAGATATATTCTTCTAAGAGTGTGGAATGGGATTCCCAGAAAACCAGTGCCGAATTACTTATTAGGTGGAGTAGGTAATTGCCTATGGGTCCCAAAAATAAAAAAGAAAACCCAAATATTTAGCTATTTTTTGCTGCAAGAATTAGTTTTTATTACAAATTCGAATAAATAATTATTGTTTAGTTACATATTTTTTTAATTTGCTGATTATTTGTTATTTTATTTGTGCAATGAAATATATTGCTAAAATGTTGTGTAATAAGATTATTAGGCTACAGGGCCCCGAGAACTGGACTGCCTAGGAGGTCTCCATGTCGTTTTATCCAACACTGTGGAAAACATCTTACAGTTTTAAGGGTTCCATGAGCCGAAAAAGTTTGACCACTGATCTTTGTCCAGAAATAAGAACTCTTCCTTGAACAAGATTCACTGCTGTTTTACCCCCTCCCCCCTGAAAAAGAAAAAAGAACTTCTCTACCAGTTTCACGATTTTGTCCCCCCCCCCCAGTCAGGGAGTGTCTCCTTTCGCTGAGGGGAGAATTTTGTTGAAAGGAGTACCGGAGAGATAAATTTATTGCCCATCTAAGGGAATCTTTAGAAAAATATTTGTGCCAAAAATTTCGCAATAGCCAGCGCCATCTAGATGTCATCTAAGATGTTAAACAGCGGAAGCCATTCACCTTAAATTCCGTTAACCAAAGTACGCATTGCACCTTTTGCTATGGAGTCCACATCTTTACTAATAAAGTCAGTTTAACACGTTTATCGTCTGCCCGTGCCGAATAATGCGCGCACGTGCGGCCGATCGGATTAGCTCAAGAAATCTTGGAGGGGTTTCCAATCCATGGATGAACAGTTTATTACATTCTGATGGGTAGTTCCGTAATAATAAACCATGACTTTCGAATACTTTAAGCTCGGACACCCTGTATGGTGGGAAATATTATTATAGAAGCATTTTTCATAAAATGAGAATGCTTTGAAAATATGTCATTTTTCTTCATTTTTGCCGCAAAATTGCATTTAAATAATTTTTAATTATAATAATATCCGTAAAACTATTTTATACATTCTAATTCACAACTGACGCTAAATATAAAAAAAATTTATTCATTTATAAACTGTTTCAAAATTATGGTTCCGAATGTAATCACCTTGACAATTGTTTCCTGAATAAATTTCACCGAATAATGTTGCACTTCGAACAGTTTTATCGGAATAAAAATTAAGTATAAATACGACAAACACAAGCTCTTATATAAGCTGATTAAACATTCAGACTACATTTATTTATAAAAAATTTTCTTACATGTAAAGTAAAATTAAAAGGTCAATTAGTTCGAAGAATTGGAAGATAAAAGTGTATGTTCTGTAATAGTTTATTATTGATTCATAGGAAACTCTAATTTCTCAAATGATTAATTTATTGGAAACTATTTTTTTATTTCATATATAATTTCGAACGACGCGTTTTTAAAGTAATACATATATGTTTGAATGTAAATGTAAGACAAGTTCTCTAAAATTCTCGAAAATTGTTATGTTTAATTCAGGTATTGATTTTTTGTGATTTTATGTTTTGAAAAGGCAAATAATAAAGCCCCGTGAAGTAAAGGATTGCAAAGAGTTTATTTGGATTTCAATATAACACTTTCAAAAAAAAACTTTACTAGAAAGATTATAAAGTAAGTTAAATTACAATCTTATAGAATAGATTTGCACATGAAAATAAATGAATTCATTACAAAGAGACATTGAGTCGATAAAAAAACTAAATAGAAAAAAAAAACACAGAAAAATAATCAAAACTGAATTTAAAGTACCACTTTAAACTTAATTGATTGAAAACATGTAAGAGCATCAAATATTTTAACACAAAAATTTTGTGAGGATTTAAAAAAAAAACACCATAAAATTATTTTGCATGTAAAACTAAAGAAAAATCAGAAGTATACAAAAGTAAGGGAAATTCACTGTAGTATAAGAATTGTTCGGCCGTTCAAAAGTGCTAGCAGGAAATGAATAGCGTGAAGGTTTTGAGATACAATGAAATACGGTTAACGCGAAAACGTATATTACGTATTACTGGTAATAACATGAAGTAATACAACGGTCCCGCGATAAACTACGGTGTATTTTCATGCATTTTTCTCAAAACACGAAATGAAAATCGCTTAACACAAAAAGATATCCCTTCTGGGAATGAACAAAACACTGAGGACACCAATTACACAAGCGAGATTTAAGAGGAGTGTGAAATGAAAGAGAAGGGGTTTCACATGTTTCTTCGAAATGAGGCTTTAAAATACCCTCGGAATAACCTGTGACAGGAGCCAATTTTGTTTATCTTCACTACTCCGACCTTCCATCCCTACAACCACACAAAAACATCTCATCAGCTGGCTTTGAAATGCGGTGACGAGTACTTTGCATTAACAATGAAAACCAGTGAATTTGGTTCATACTATTTTTTCTATTGAAGAAAAATTCTTTTGTGAGCACAATGGCAAAGAGCTCAGGGGGAAAGCAAACTGCTATTTCGCTTAAAATGAAGATGGAGCTGCCTTAGACTATTGATCAAAAACAGAAATCTTTGGTATTATTGACTCTACTTTATCAACAAAATAGAGCAAATTACGTAAATGTTTGAATGGTTTTTATTACACACATTTACACATATCTGAGTGAATAAAATATACTTTAATAAACTTATTTTTGTTAAATATCTGGGTTTTTTTTATAAACATCCATAAACACGAAATTTTTTTAACACGAAAAAAATATTTCAGCCCCCCTCAGTTTCGAGTTAAACGATTTTCGTAGTCAATATAGGAATCTAAAAATCCCCTAATAATTTTACCGTAACAGTTTTAGCCTTTGATTCCTCATTGCGTATTGTTTCGTGATTGAACTTTTAAATAATAAACAAAAGATGCTTACGGAATAAAAGAAGCAAGTTTTTCCCGATAAAGCAAAATATATTCTCTAACAATTACAGAAGATTTTCTTCTAACAGGAAATCCACACGCACACAATACATATATAAAATCCACAGTAGCAATCTACAGTCAATATTCACTCAAATATAGAACACAACAATTCAAACCCGTAGTCACAATATCGCATGAAGTTAACCAAACACAGTCGCTCTCAGATTATGACACTCTCATTGGCTCCACAGCAGTTTTCCTTATATAAACTGGAAAGCCATTCTACAGGCATCTAGACTAGAGATATATCTTCAAATAATTCTCCCCCCCCCCTTCAACCCTTTAAGATTTATTTCGGGAAAGTTCATTTTGTCTTCGTATTTATTCACAGAAGTATTCCTTGATTGCTTATCATCGTTCTGGCAATAATACCCTTTGAGCAGAGAAGTGAGTAATGCTCAAAAGATAAATTATAGTAGAAAGTAAGACAATACATCAGTATGCCGCCCATCCGGTATAGTGGTCAGTGAAGCTGACTGCGGTGCCGCAGGGACTGGGTTCGAATCCCGGAGAAGGCATGGATGTTTGTGTTGTTATCCTTTCTTCTGTCTGTGTTGTTTATCCCCGTGTTATACGTTCGGTGGTGCACGGGGTTTATAAATGTTAAAAAAAAAAATACATCAGTATATATATTTAATAGATTAGCATATGTATCAAAAATATTTATAATTTAGATTAATTACCTTAAATACGCAATAAATAACAATAATATATAAAAAGTAAGAACATAAAAAAAGATAAAAAAATCATTTAGAATCTAATTTTATTTCATTCACAATAAGTTCATTAAGGTATTTGACTCCCTTAAAATTGCATATTTTGCCAAAAATTAACAATTTTTAAAAATGATTTCAATTTATAGACCATTTTATTAGCTTTATAAAAATACCAAGGTTATTATATTTTCCGTTCACTAGAAGAAAAAAACTACAAGTGTTTTAGTAAAAGCAGATGTCATTACTTGAAACAAGATATACGTTAAAACGCGTTTTACTCGAAATGTGTTTTTTTGAAAATGCTCAAACGGGGACCGCAATTGCTAAAAAAATTTTAAACATAATTAACTGAAATTTTTTGTGTATATTCTGTATAAAAATAGAAGTGTTTTAACCTTCAGATGTATCAACCACTGTTTTATTACAAAATTTAGAGTCCCTATGTTATTATAATCACTGTCATTTTAAGCAATTTCATATAATAACTAAGATAAAGTGCTCTAGTTTTTGTACAAATTAAAATATCACTTATCCTGAAGGTCATTTCAAAAATGAATAACATAGCAACACATCAGAATTGAAAAATTGAAAATTTCTTCATAAACTTGTGGTACAGAACGAGCCACGTCTATGATATTTTTTTGCAAATTTGTACCAATTTTTCTCCATTTTAGTAATAATAATTTATTTTTATCTTCTTAATTTTCGCATATTTTTCTTAAAATGCATTAAACAAATAAAAAAACCACAAAAAAATCCCTATATCTCCATTTTTTTTAAAAATCAGTTGTTGCAAGTAGTCGGATATCTTCTATAGGCTTAACATATTTGCGAAATATAAAGGGCAAAGTTGTTTTTAAACGTTCTATTTACTTTCATATACTTTGTAACAAAATATTGCATATAGACTTATAAAATATGTAAATATGTTGCTCCATCAGATGTTTCTGAAACCAAAAATTGTAATAAAATGGTAAAAAGTACTGCCATCCTTTCTCTCAAAGAGAAAATTAAATAGGAATAATTCATTGTTTTACGTGATTATGTTTCTGTAGACAATCTACGTTAAATATATACACCACTACAATTATACCGTTTATTAACTGTAGAGTAAATCTGCTGTTGGAGGGGAGATTTGTAAGCAATAATTAACATTAAATTAGTTTGGTTCTACCTCGTAAAAAAAAGAGTAAAATTCTTTACCTTTTTGAAACTGCTATTTGCAATGACATAAGAAAATTTAATTCAGAGAATCATAAGAAAATATAATTAAAAAAGATCTACATGCAAGTAGAAATTATCGGCTCACAATACTGAATACATTTTCTAAATGTCTACTAAAAAAATCAGTCTGTTCATAAAACAGCAAAGCAGAGAAGCAAACAAATACAATGTAACTTTGAGGGGAAGTTTAAAATCAAATGTTAATGTATCTTCGAAAACTGAGAGGGTATTCAACTTCATGCGTGCTATAGTTTCTTCCCCTTAACTCTCTCCCTACATTCAATTCTTTGAAACTAATCGGAGAATATTCAAGAAAAGAATATTTTCCTTCTTTAAAAATAAGTGCTCTTTCTAGGAATTTTATTAAAAGTAAAGGACTTTGTTCATTTAAACGAAAATCTTTGGATGCAGCCGTATTAGGTTTCAATTAATACCGAGAAGTTTTCTACTTGGAAAAGATTCGCGAACCCTCATTCTGTAGCCATCGCATTTATTTTAGTGTGTAATGTCATCCTTTCTTCTTCGAATCATTAAGATTAATTAGAGGTTATAAACATTTGATACTAATTGAAGGGAATGGGCGCATATACTTAATGAGCAACAGTGACCGCCATATGCATTATTTTTATACAATTACAAAAAAGTTTGTTATTCACTTTCATTGAATTAAATATTTGATATAGAATATTGGTTTTAGGGGAAAAATCTTTTTGACAAAAATTCAGATAATTACTGTTAAATGTTAACGACAACATACTTAATATTATTATATTATTTTTAATAAACCTCTACTTGAGTGACAAAAAGGATTTAAATACTAAAAATTGAAAGAAGTTTTTGAAATTTTTGAAAGAATAAAGAGATGGACGCTCCAATATCATAAACATTGCTGACTGAAGACAACTTTATAAAATAAAGTGGAGTTTAACCAGTTCTAACCGTCCCTTTTTTTTTGTTTACAATGCTGAGCAAAATCCCATGAAATATAATTGATAGGAGCTCTAAGTCCATTATTACTGAAAGGGTTGCACACAGTGGCGTAACGTTCACCCCCGCATTGAAGGGGGGGGGCAGGACTCTAGAGGGCCCAAAGCCAATGTTATGTTATGGTTTCGAAATCCCTTGTAAGATCCGGCTTTGCGCCGAAAGCTTGACCTTGCAGTGGTCTCGAATATTCTCCGTCACGCCACTGGTTACATACCTAAAAAGAGCACATGGTATGGTTTAGATCTCGCTGGATTCAAAAAACAATAAACCTGCTTGTACCAGGTTCACTAATGCAAATAGTAATTCAAAGCTTGAAAAGCAAAATCTGATTAGTAGCATTATCAGTAAGTGTAAAACTATTTTAATAAAATAATTAAAAATCAAAAATTTGAAATAAAGACTAAAAATGTGGGAACATTAAGAATAATTTTGTAATTTTTTTATACTATAAAGCAGTTTCTAGATTTTTTAAAATTATGTTTGTAACGGGTCTAACCGCGAACCTGTCATTAATCCTCTTGGGTTAAATTTATTTCTTTTTAACTGTTGTTCTATTGAAAACTTTCTCCCGAAGAAAAAGACTCGATTTATTCAAATGAAGGGTTCTATTTAAGCACTGTTTTTGTGACGGATCTATACGCGGCTCTACTAATCCCTTCATGACTCTTTTAGGAAAATATTCATTTCAACTAACTTTCACCGAGTAAGGAAGCGTGATTATGTAAATGAAGTATACTATATAAATTCTGTTTTCGCGAATTTGTGAGTTGGCACGTTGGATTTGGCAAGTAGGAGTTAACATAGAGTCTCGAGTTAAGCGTTAGTTGAAGATTAAAAGAGAGTGGGATTAGTTAGAGGTCTTGGAGTTGTCCAGGAAAAAGATTACAGAGCGTGGATCCAATGACATTGATCAAGCCAAAAAGATCACCTGCAAGTTCCAATGTAGGTAGGATCCGATGCCTAAAAAGTACAGGTATTGTGAGCTTGATTAAGTAAAAGTTAGCTTATTAGTGTGCGACGTAGTTATATTTGAGCATATTTAAGCTATCTTAGATTCAGTTGAGGGTCTGTTGTAGTATCCCCGTGTTATAGAATCTCACCTCTGCGTTCTACTGTTTAATCACCTACTTTAATTAGATTGTTATTGTGTCTGATTGATATTTGGAAATAATAAATTGATTAGATTGAAATCATGTCTGTGGATCATTCAGTTTCTCCCACACACCTAGCCGGGTTTACAGGTAGACAAGAGGGTTCAGAATGTAAGCAGGAACAGACCATTATCACAACTTTTAGATACGCAAGGTTAGTGGGAGTAGTTGGGAGTTAGTCGAGAGTTAGTCGACGAGTAATTTCTGAATGTTCAAAGATTGCTAATTGACTATTTAGTCAATAAGATAGAAATTAATAATAAGGAGGTCGTACAACTTATAACGGAATTACGGTGAATTAGACCATAGATGGGAAAAGTGTTCCAAAAGTAAGTGAATTAAATTATACTCAAATATAGTATCCTTTTGACCGTGTAATTGCTCATATACTTATATTTTATATATGTAATGACCATGTAATTGCTTATATACCCTAGATTGTAAATTCAAATGAGAGAACAATAAATTAGAATTTGTACTGATTATGGCTGATCTTTCTTCTAACCCCCAAACACCAATAAACGCATCGCGTTTATTACATATTATTTTTGAGAGTTAAACATCTATCCATGTAGAAGGAAGGTATTTAAATGTAGAGAAAATTCGTGGAACTATGAATATTTATGTTATGTTTATTTAAAAAAACGTCATGCTAGTCTAAAAATTACAATTTACAATTTATTTATGTAGGTAACTATAAATAAAATAAATTGGCTATTTTTGTTCTATAAAAAGTATTAAATCATTATAATTTTTATTTTTTAGAATTGTTTGAAGCTAGGAATCTGTTCAGTTGTATGTAATTTATAATAACGATTCTAAAAATTGAAAAATGTATGTTGCTTCCCCAATGAGGTACTTTAATAATATTGAAATTAAAATCGTCTCTCTTGCCATGAATATAAAAAAAGTAACTGCACGACTTACGCTACACCGACTTATGCAAACCCGGAGTTACGTAAATCTAAAATCTCGTCGGTTCGTCTTTTGTTTGAGAGCTACACAACCCGATTACTCACTTTCACCCTTCCTATTAAGCTAATGTACATGTTCGGACGTATCGCGTGAAATCGACGCTGATCTAATTGACATACTTATCTAATTCTGACCCACGTGTAAAAGTTGAATTTTTGCCACCCATTACAGCCAGTTGACTTTAACCGACGGATCAGAGAGTCATCAAAATATTCAAAGCTTATACTAGACGATTATTTGCACATCTGCATGAAACTATAAGATAAAACGATGAACTCTCTGTCAAAGACTTTTCGAAACAATTCGATGTTTTAGATGCAGTGAAAAATCAACGTACAATCTTGGAATGAATTTTCCAAAAATACTTTAAATGACGTCTGGAAAAAATAAGTCCTTTTTTTCGATCACTGAAACTGAGGAGAAATCAGTGCCAGTAATGAAATTGGTAATGGGATTGAAGAGGATGTCGATTTTGATAGGCAAATAAATTTAGGAGAGGATGCTATATGATAAGGTTATTATATGATAAGGTTCAAGAACTACTGGATTCCCACATTCAGGAGCAGATAATGGATGAGCTCATAGAAATGCATGAGCATGAGCAAGGCATTGAAGAATCTGAGTCATTAGGACCAAGTTATTATTAAGGTATCCGACTAACCTAAAATTGTGAATTTTGCAAAAAATTGACAAATTTTTTATGATTTTATTTTATAGACCATCTTATTAGCTTTATAAAAATACCAAGCTTATTATTTTCCGTTTGCTAGAACAAAAACTATGAGTGTTTTAGCAAAAAAGAATATGCCATTACTTTAAGCGAGACACACATGTCATACTTTAAAGCGCGTTTTAATCGAAATGTGTTTTTTCGAAAATGCTCAAACGCGGCCAGCGATTGCTCAAAAAGTTTTGAAAATAATTCACTGAAATTTTTGTTGTGTATGTTTTGTATAATAGTAGAAGTGTTTTAATCTTCCGAGTTATTAATCACAATTTTATTACAAAATTTACAGTTCCTTATGTGAATATAATCACTGTTTTTTTAAGGAATTTCATGTAACAACTAAGATAAAGTGCTCTAGTTTTTGTAAAACTTAAAATATCTCTTATCCTGAAAGTCACTTCAAAATAGAACAACATTTAGCAACACATCAGAATTGAAAAATTGAAAACTTTTGGTTAAGAGTGGGCCGCGTTTATGTTAATTTTTGTCAATTTTTACCCATTTTTACCCATTTTAGTAATGATAATTTCTTTTTCTCTTCTTAATTTTAACATATTTTTCATAAAATGTACTAAACAAATCTGGAAACAACAAAAAAATCCCTATATCTCCATTTTTTTTAAAAAAAAAAAGCTCTCGCAACCAGTCGGATACCTTAATAATACATACTATGAGGAAATTTTACTAGAGAAAATAAATCTTTGAGTTTGCAGACTAATTTGTTAGAAACTTTCTACATAAAAATAGCTTCGGTTCGCGATTTTGATATCTGAGATTTATTAAACACTATTTTTTTAAAATAATTAATTTTTTTTTCGTTTCCTGCCCCGACTAAAAATAATTTATTTGTATTTACAGTAGAACATACTTATCCAAATCAATTGGGACCGGACACCGTTCGGATACGCGATTGCTCGGATAACCGAAAACCGAATGCGATCCGTGCAGTATATAATGCTGGACACAATACAAAAATTGAAAATCATCACATATGGGAAACGTGCTTGAAGAAAAAGCAAAATAGGTGGAAAATATCGCAATTTTATCTTGATTGCGGAAAATATCACTAATTTTTAGTGTACCATTGTACACCTTCGTTTTTTCACTGCAAGGTTTCTGATTATCTTCAGCAGCAGTAGTTGAGTAGGACAGCACTCTGATTGTTGCTCGTACCACTCCATAGCTGTCTCTAACGCAGATAACGCATCAGCATTTGATGGACCCTTGCTACTTTCGTTGTTGTGTTGTCCTCGTCATCATCCGTTTCATCGTCGACAGGGTCGAATTTTTCTTACACGAAAGTCACAATCTCGTCATCATTTAGCATTTGAAATCCACCGTCATCTGCATTGCATGTCATCCAGGTTTCTACATCAACAAAGCTCAACAAAAGAGTACGTATACACCCCTCACTTGGAAACAAACTGACCTAATATTCCGCGCATATGTTTAAGGTATCCGACTGGTTGCGACAACTTTTTTTTTTTTAAAAAAAAGAGATATGGTGATTTTTTTGTTATTTTTAGATTTGTTTAGTGCATTTTAAGAAAAAAGTGCTAAAATTAAGAAGAGAAAAAGAAATTATTATTACTAAAATGGAAAAAAATAGGTAAAAATTGACAAAAATTAGCAGAAACGCGGTCCATTCTGTACCAAAGGTTTATGAACAAATTTTCAATTTTTTCAATCTAATATGTTGCTATATTATTCATTTTCGAAATGATCTTCAGGATAGATACTTTCTTTTTTACACAAAGTAGAGCACTTTATATATATCTCAGTTATTATATGAAATTGCTTAAAACAAGATATCAATCATTGGCATGGCCAAGTAATTTTAGTGCGTTTTTCACACGCTAAAAACAGTGATTATATTCACACTAGCTGTTACCCGCCCGCTTCGCTGGGTATTTCATGATGTTTTATAAATTTTTACTGCTTATATATATGTATAAATTATTGATATCTAAGTCCTAGCATTAAGAATTCGATTGAATTGAAAAATATACTTATACCTGTAACTGTCATCTGTTGATAAAAAAAGGGCAGAACTCATCTAATTTGTATTTTCTAAAAATCTCTAAAATTGAAGCATAGAATGATGTTTGCTCTTTCGTAACTCAAAAACCAAGTGGATTCCCGCAAAACCAATTTTCGGTGGATCTCTACTCCGTAAATGGAACATGCAAGCCAAATTTCAAGTCTAAATCTAACAGAAAAAAGCAAAAGTTTTACTATAAATATCCCCGTAATCCCGTTGAGAGCCGTTTTCCAAAATTACTGCTCTTAGCGGATTTCAATTCAACAAAAGAAAAATGCAAACCAAATTTCATTATTATAGTCCTTGTAGCTCGAAAAAAGTAATTTTTTTGTCAATATGTCCCAGTAATCCCCTGCAACCCCCCAGAACTTGATTTGCTTAAAATTTATTCTTAGTGGTTCCCTATTCAACAAAAGAAACATGCTTAACAAATTTCAAGTATATGGGTCTAACAATTAAAAACAGGAATTTTTTTCTGTAACTCCTCTTGACCCCTCGCAAACATCTTTATGGGTCAATTTTCATTTTACTCTTTGTTAGAGGGACTCTATTTCATGAAAGGAACATGCCTACCAATTTTCAAGCAGGATGATCAAGTAGTTTAAAAATGGAAATATTTACCGATTTCGCCTCTTAATCTCCCGAAATTAAACTTGGTAGTTGATATTCGCGAAACCCATTTTGTAGCGGTTCTCTACTTTACGAAAGGAATCTGCTTATCAAATTTCAAGACTGTACGTCTAACAGTTTAAAAATGGGGATAATTGTCTATAACGCCACTTGAGCCCCCGCAACGCCACTTCTGGGTCTGTTTTCACAAAACCCATTTTGTAGGGGAATTGCACTCTATGAAAGGAATCTGCTTAGCAAAATTTGAAGACTGTGCGTCCAATTAATTAAAAATACAAAAAAATTATCGATAACGCCCCTTGAACCCCCGCAACACCACCTTGGGGTCGATTTTCACAAAACACATTTTGCAGTGTATTTCTATCCTATGAGAGGAATCTGCTAACCAAATTTCAAGACTGTGAGTCTAATAGTTTAAAAAAAGAAATAATTATTTATATCTACCCTTAACCCCCCACAACACCCCTTGGGGGTCAATTTTCTCCAAACCCGTTTTGTAGCGGATATTTACTCCATGAAAGAAACATTCCTACCAATTTTCAAACAGGTAGGTCAAACAGTTTAAAAACGAAAATATTTATCTCTTACGCCACTTATTCCCCTGCAACGCCACTTAGAGGTCTGTTTTCACAAAACCTTCTTATAGCTGATCTCTACTCTATGAAAATCTCTTTATCAAATATAAAGACTGTGCGTCTAATAGATAAAAAATGGAAATAATTATCTATAACGCCCCTTAAGTTCTCTCAACGCCACTTGGGGGCAATTTTCACGAAACCCATTTTTAGCGTATCTCTACCCTATGAGAGGAATCTGCTTACTAAGTTTCAAGGCTGTACGTCTAATAACTTAAAAATAGGTATTTATAACGCCCCTTAAACCCCCTGCCCCCACAACACCCCTTGGGGGTCAATTTTCCCAAAACCCATTTTGTAGCGGATATTTACTCCAGGAAAGAAACTTACCTACCAATTTTCAAGCAGGTAGGTGAAGTAGTTTAAAAACGGATATATTTATCTATTACGCCCCTTAATCCCCCGCAACGCCACTTAGAAGTCTGTTTTCACAGAACCCGTTTTGTAACTGATCATTATTCTACGAAAGGAATCTATATATCAAATTTAAAAACAGTGCGTCAAATAGTTTAAAAATGGAAATAATTATCTATAACGCCCCCTAAGCCCCTGCAACGCCACTTGGGGGTCGATTTTCAGCAAACTCATTTTGTAGCGGATCTCTACTCTCTGAAAGGAATCCGCTTACCCAATTTCAAGATTGTACATCAAGTAGTTTAAACATGGAAACAATTATTATTAAAGCCCTTAACCCCCCGTAACGCCCCTTGCGTTTCGAATTTCGGAAAATCCTTTCTTAGCTGATGTCTACTCTATCAAAGGAACATGTCTACCAAATTTCAAGTCTGTAGGTTGAATAGTTCCAGAGATTTCGTGATTAGTCAGTCAGTCAGTCAGTGAGTGAGTCGCTTTTCTCCTTTATATATATAGATAAAGGACTGTAAATTTTATAATAAAACAGTGACTAATAAATCTGAAAGTTAAAACAATTCTACTATTACACAGAACTTACAGAAAAAATTTAACACGTTCAAAACTTTTTTAGCAATCGCTGACCCCGTTTGATTATTTTCAAAAAATCACATTTTAAGTAAAACGCGTTTTAAAGTATGACATCTTGCTTAAAGTAATGGTATCTGTTTTTGCTAAAACACTTGTAGTTTTTGTTCTAGTGAACGGAAAATGATAAACTTGGTATTTTTACAAAGCTAAAATAAGATGGTCCATAAAATAAAACCATAAAAAACTTTGTCAATTTTCGGCAAATTTCACAATTTTAGGGTAGTCGGATACCTTAATGAATCCCACAACTGAAATTCCCCAAATATCCCTCACCTTGGGTTTTCCCGTCACTTTTGGCCTCACAGGAAACAACTGTTGAGCATTGATTGCACTGCTGGAAAACGTATCTAGACTTTGGTTCGGATATTTGACGCTCCGGATAATAAACGTTCGGATAAACGACGTTCTGCTGTATGTGCGAAATTAAATCCCGACTTACGCTGCTTATCACTTAGTCCCACCTATCGCATAAATTAGGAGTATTACTGTACTTGTACTCCCCTTCCCCCACATACCCCAACATATAGGCATCCGAAATATGACAATGGATATGAGATTAATAATGATTATTCGTTTGTTAAGAAATTGAACTATTGTTTTTAGACAAACAAGTTACCTAAGAAAAGTTCGAAATTTCACGCCAGATTGTTCTATGGAATGATACTACGTGATAGAGTAATGTGTACTTTTACGATTAAAGAAATTTATCACTTGAAAAATGATTAACTCGCGTCGAACTATTTGTTCGCAGAAAACGTTTCGTTGAGGATCGTGCGGATGCCATAGACGGTGCATTTCATCGGGAAATTATCGAATCAAGAACAAAAAGTTATCTAAAAGTGGGAGGAATGATAACTTATCTAATTCTATTTACCATGAGAAGACTGTTACCGAAACGTGAAGTGTAGAAACTGAATTCTTTAAATTTTACATAATCACTCATGTATATTTAACTAAATATGATTCTATTACTGTTATGCAAAGTGAGTTTTTTTTTCAGTTAAGATTAACGACTATGTTCGGAACCGTGATTTTGCAAATGAATAATTTTTTTTGATATTTAGAGTATAACTGGAATTAGAGTAAACATGTAAAATTGATTGTAGGTTGATTAGAATATACAACAAATTTAAAAAGAGTATAATTACAAAAAATAAAATTTTTTTTGGCAAAAAATGAAGTAAAAACAACATATTTTCAAAACATTCCCCTTTTATTGGAAAATGATTCTATAATTAAATCTTTTCTATATATAACTCTCAGCATGATTTGAAAAATTCCCATTATTTTCAAAATTATTAACAATTAAAATAATAAACGGTATTTTTTTAATAAAAATTTGTCTACTCTGATCTATTAAAGTATGAATAAATCCACTTCTGAATTATATACAGTAGAACGTCGTTTATCCAAATCAATTGGGACCGGACACCGTTCGGATACGCGATTGTTCGGATAACCGAAAACCGAATGCATTCGATGCAGTATAATATACTGCATGGATTGCATTTTCTGATCGCAAATACTGAGATCGCATGTACTGGATCGCATATACTGAGTATATGATACTGGACACTGTACAAATGTTGAAAATCATCGTATGCGGGAAACGTGTTTGAAGAAAAAGCAAAATAGATGCAAAATGTCGCAATTTTACCTTTATTGTGGAAAATAATCACTTATTTTTCGCTGTACCATTGTACACCTTCGTTTTTTCGCTGCAAGGTCTCTGATTCTCTTGAGCTGCAGTATTTGAGTCAACAGCACTCTGGTTGTTGTTCGTACCACACCATAGCTGTCTCTAAATCAGAAAAGCGTGAGCATTTGATGGACCCTTGCTACTTTCGTTGTTGTGGTTGTCCTCGTCTCCATCCATTTCATTGTGGACAGGGTCGAATTCTTCTTACACGGAAGTCACAATCTCGTCATCATTTAGCATGTTTACCAAATCACACAACTGAAATTTCTCAAAAATTACCTTCACCCCGTCACTTTTGGCCTCACGGGAAACAACTGTTGAACATTGAACTGGATTATCCGGAAAACGCATGGTCAGGGTATTGGACGCTTCGGATAATAAACGTTCGGATGAACGACGTTCTACTGTATTTCTTCAAAAATTCAAGTTCACACTCTAAACAGAAATGTTAGCTTTATGTTTCAAAATATTTTTATTATAAAAGTCTTTTCCATAAAAGGAGAATGTTTTGAAAACGTTTGAAATGTTTTTACGTTTTTTACTTTATATATTTTACAAAGTTATTAAAATCAAAATAAATTGTAGAACGGATTGTTAACTGCGAAACTTATAACCATAATTTTTTTTAGTTTTATTTTATTAGAACCAATTAATTTTAATATACAGATAGTAGCCCAGGTGCTGACAAAATGCCTTTTCAATATATATTTTGCTAGAAATAAAAAAAAGCGAATATTTTATCCGATGAAATTTTAATATTAAATTTTTCTGTTGAACGAACGCATGATAGAATTCAAAGTTCATACTGAGTTCTTCCAATTTAGGAAACGACTTCGAATTTAAATTAAAAGCCTTTTTGAGTAGGTAAAATTACTTATTTCGAACAAGTAATTCTTAGAATCCATTTTTGGAATCGCTTTTTAATGTTTCCAAAAGCTTAAAATCTATTTAAGGCTGTTTTCACCATATGTACAAAAGATTGAACTTAACGCGGAGCACATTTTCAAACAAAAAAAATGGCTCAATTTTTATAAAAATTTGTGACATTGTGACTCATGTATTTGCTAATAATATAGCGTTTTTAAAATTTCAAAACATTTCATAAATTTATAATTTTTTCTTTTAACATGTAATGGCATAGCTCATTTAGCATTATGGTATAGGAGAAAAAAATGCCAAACGCATTTTATAAAAGAAAAAAAATGTTTCAACTCGGATAAAATTGAGTAGTATGACAAATTAAATGATTTTCTACAGGATAGTGAAGCCAAAATATCATATTAATATACGAGTACTTTTATATCTGAACAAATATTTCGAATTTGGATCCTATTCTTAAACATTAACCGAAAACAGCCTTAAATGGTTACTATTTAAATATCTTTAATTCAATCTGAAGCTTCGATTCCATTCAACTTATTTATTTTGTTTTACTCGGCTTAATTTAAAAATATAATTTACTTCACTATTAATTGTTCTCAGAATCCGAATTTAAAACTCTCAGCTCTATAGTCATATCAATTAACTACGCTGTTCAAATATTTGTAGTAATTATTGTAGCATTTAACGCTGCTGATAGTTTGTACAGTACTAAATATTTAATTAATATTTTTGATAGAATATGTTACAATGATGGGGGACCACACAAAATTCAACATCATAAAATCAACATTTCAACTAAGATGGAATACGCAATTAAGGTTGTTTTCGGCTAATGTTAAACAATAGGACCCAAATTGGGAACATTTTTTAAAAATATAAAAGTACTCAAACATTAGCCTTATGTTCTGGCTCCACTATCCTATAGAGAATCACTTATTTTATCATTCTATTCATTTTTATCCGAGTTGACACATTTTTTTTTTATAAAATGTATTTCCCATTTTTTCTCCTATATTGTAATGCTGAATGATCTGTCTTTTTCCATATTAAGAGGAAAAACTTATTTATGAAATATTTTGAAAATTTAAGAACACTATATATACATTATAAAGAAATGCATGAGTTACAATGTCAATTTTTTTTTATAAAAATTGAGGCATTTTTTCAATTTTTACTATTAGCTCTCATTCTCTTATATCTATTTATTTATTTATATATATATTTATCTTGTTCAAATTTTCAATCGTCAATAAAATACTTTCTTTTCATCCAATCAAGTTCAAATTAATTTTTTAAAACTTGTAGTGGATGACACTTGATGTTAATACAGTTTTTTTCAAAAATTCTCATTAGTTAAATTAATTACCGGTTTTCGAAGCCCACTTAGATTTGTCTCCATTGTTGTAAAAATGTAACTGTTAAAACAATGACAAAAGTTGGTGTTGAAAACCGGTCTTTCAGCCAAACTAGCCATACCAGGTGTGCATTGTTCCAACAATGCAGACAAATCGCTCTCTTTTTTTCATTCCTTTTATTAGTTCACTTTCTCCTTATATAAATATATTGTTCAAATTTTCAATCTTTAATAAAATACTTTCTATTCATCCATTCAAAGTAGGAATTGTCTTAAATTTTTTTTATATTTCTTGTTCTGTTTGAAAATGCGCTCTCTGTTAAGTTTACGCTCTCGTACAGATGGCGAAAACAACCTTAATTAGCATTTCAGCGCAGACGCGTATATCATAGGTTACCTGTAGCAACGCTAACAAAGTAACATAAAGGGAGAACAGAATGCTTTTTTTGCATTACTGGAATTGCTTTATGTTGCACTTATTTTGCGTGAGGAGTTGCAGTATATCTCCGAAAAAAGAAGACTATGAGCGCTCATTCGAGAACGTTTCTGAGCTCGACAGAGGAAGTGTTGCTTGCTTGGAAGAACATGCAAATTAGTCTTTTGAGAAACTGGTGATTGTATTGGTCACAACCAAGCAATAGTGATGCGGATCTGTAATCGCTGGATAGAGGAGGGAACGACTGGCCGATTGGACCTGCCTTATTGCCCCATTACGTGTGAAGACATGCGTATTATGTCCATCCGAGTGATGGATTCATCTACCACATCAAGGATCATGTCACAACAAATACGGTCTGTTGCATGTGTTCACAAATCATCTGACATCGTTTGCAGTAGAACGTTAGCAAGGTGTCCATTGTTGCGATTACCTTGTTTTGGAACCACATGCGTTTGAGTCTGCAACGCAAAGATGTATTGAACGGTAAACAGACACAATAGGGTAAATCGATTTTTTTCTTTTCTGCATCGATTGTTATACCCTGAAAAAGTTGCCTTTGGCCTAGCTATGTAAAACGGCGGGGGGAGGGGGGAATTTGAAGTAAAAAATATCTTCCACTTCTGCATTGCGGTTGAAGTTTTGAAAAATGGAGAAATTTTGCTATTTTTAACACCCTTTTATAAGCTTCACTTGTATGTAACGGAATCTTTGAACTCAATTTTTACCCAGTTTTAAAGGTCAGATTAATTCGAAATTTTGCTCACTTGTCCAGGACCGAGGACAATACAATAATTTAGTAATTTTATTCCATTGTCCTAATCGGATCATCAAGATTAATGATTTTCCATTTTTAGATCTCCTCCCGCGTCGGTAACTAATTCCAGATCCCATTTCCAGAATTGACGACTAAAAGAGTCAGTTACAACTTAATTCGATTAACTATAAAAGGGTATTTTTTAGTTTTTTTAAACTGTAATTTATTTTCAATTTACTTTATTTATTTAACT
>BMAO01009773.1:0-22112 GCA_019973975.1 Trichonephila clavata | reverse complement strand
ATTCAAAACAACCTATTTAAGTGAAAAGCGAGTAAATTATATGAACAATATATTCAATTTTTTAGTAAAAAATAAATTTTTTTAAGTTGTTTTTTCATAAAGTACTTTTAAAAATTTGATCAACATGAAACACTATTTTCAGATCTATTCTACGAAGTTTTTGATGAATGGAACTTTTTGAAAACACTTTGATTTTTCGAGTTCAATGAGTTAAAAAGGTTTGATTTAACCTAAGCGACTCTGAAAGTTAGGCATTTATTTGCTGCGACTGGCAAATAGTCATCGTAGTAAGTTTGTAGTTGATGTTGATTGCGTCGAGTAGCCGATCGATGACCTGCTGCCACTGAAGACTCCTCATATAGAGAAGCTGATGGCGGGAAGTAGAAGTTTGACTGCCTGCTCTGCCTCCTCAGCTGTCACTTAACCCATGCTCAAAATTGCGAGGTTCGTTTCCAATATTGTTAGAACATCTATTGAGTGCGAAGTCAATACGATATAAAGCAAAATGTTTAAAATGCTTTTAATTTTCTTGCGTCTTAATACAAATAAATTTCTAGTACTTAAATAAAGGTGAAAGGCTTATTTAATATTAATTTACTCCACTAAGGTAGATGGAAATAAAAATGAAAATTATCAATTTTCACGCCCTGAATTCAATTTTTAAGGAATATTAAATATACACCTTCTTACCATAATAATAATTCCGTTTATACTCAGTCCATAGCTTACCATTATCAAATTTAATACACTTATATCCACAAATCTTGAATGTCCTTTTCCGCTCTGTGTATATATACATTGTGTGAGAACAGAATGATATTAACATCAATTCTGACAAGTTGTAAGAGCAAAAATTTGAAGCCATTCTTCATGGAACATAAATCATTTCAAGACAGGCTAGCAAGCTTCATGAAACAATTACGTATTTATTCGTAGAGAATATAAGTTATAAAATTTGTTACAGGAACGTAATGTTTATGAATATATTTGATGGATTTCAGAAGCTTGTATAAAGATTGATGAAAAAAGCTCTTAGATAAATTATGAATGTAGTCAAGGTGAACATAATAAATGTGCGGTGAAACATGTTTTGCAAGGTGCATCGCTCAATTATTCTTTTCTTACTTTTTAAAATTTTAAAAATTGTTCGAGTCGATTTTATTTAATACATTTAGTAAAACCTTTACTGCATATCGTATTTCTATGCATTCACTTGAATAAAAAATGAATATTTTCGAAAATATATTAAGTTATGTATAGCAGATTGCGACGGATCTATACGCGAATCTACTAATTCATTGGGGATTTTTCTGGGAGAAAAATATTTATTTCAACCAACTTTCGCTGAGTAAGGAAGCGTGATTATGCAATTGAAGTATATTTTACAAATTCGGTATTCGCGAGTTGGAAGAGGAAGGAGTTGGCAAGTTAGCTGGTTAGTTAGTTGTTAGTTGAAGAGAGAAGGATCGTGGAATTATTAAGAGAATTTGGAGTTTGTCAATGAAAAGATTACGGAGAGTGGATCGATCGACAATGTGTAAATCCAGATAAGAATCTCCTGCAAAGATTCAAGTGTAGGACCAACTTCATAAAGGTACAGGTATCGTGATCACTGTTTAATTAAAAGTTAGCTTATTAGTGTGCGACGTAGTTTATATTGAGCGTGTTTAAGCTATCGTGGAATCAGTTGAGGGTCCGTATTATTATCAACGTGCTATTGATATTTTGGTGTCAATAAATTAATTAGAGTGAAACATGTCTAGTGATTATTCAGTTTCTCCCCCACACCTAGCCGGGTCTGTGGGTAGACAAGGGGTTTCAGATGGCAGCAGGAATCGTCCGGCATTACAAGATAATAAGAGAGAAACTTTTGGTTTTAGTATATTATTTTATGACAATTCCTTTATACAAAATACAGAAATTTGTAATTTGTTATTTAATTTATAAATGTTAATTATAATTTAAAAATTAAATTAAATTTTTTAATGTTACTTTCCTCCACACGGTGGGTCTTCAGCAGTATTGGACTCAATCTCATGCCACGCCGGCCACAAGTCCGTTACCTTGACCACTAGGCTACCGTGGTCGAAAAATTAACGAAAAAGCGTGCATGAAATTTTTATTTAAAAACCATGGGTCTAAGATGTCTTTTGATTCAAAAGTAAGCCAGAGTATCAGACCAAAACACGATTGCCGACTGGAGCAGGGTAAAACCGATTGAGTGCAACACATCCGAACACCGGACGCTTAATCCAAATTCACTCTTTAGCAAAACGCATCTAAAGAAGTTATCACTTCAAAAATCAATCCATGGATTGTTCTACCTTGATAGATACGAGTAGCCGTTATTGGGGTGCTTCAGTGATCTTTAACATTTTTTAATACACTTACTTTGTCTACTTCAGCTTATATCAAGTTCTGCAACAGACATTTGAAATAGTTATTTCTATTACATACAGTCGGGAACCTGGGGTCGCTGGAGAATTTGGATGCACAGATTCAACAAACTTTTTAAATAAAATCAACACCATTATTTGACTATCAATTTACTATCAAACTTTAGCTTAATCCTTTATGTACCATATTATAATTTACTGCAATTTTTTTCATGCAATATATTTTTTTCATCCCTACATTTAAAACTAAATGATATACATAAATAAAATACTCAACTTTGGGAAATTCAATCTGTTAGAACTAATTAATTAAATTAGTACTTTAAAGAACCTTCAGTCCACAAAGGTCTGAAATATTCTCATAATGCGAAAAGACCGAATGACTTTTTTAACGCAGTTTTAACTCTTAAAAATACTAAATAACCAGAGAACTTTAGTATTTTACAGCATAAAATATTTATTTTAGAAGATTATTAAACTTTTAAAAAGCTTTCATTTACTTTCTTTACACAGATAAAGAAAAACATTTTTTTTTAAAAGAGAAACAGTTTTTCTTTTCATTAATACATAAAAATTAATTACAAATGGTGCATTTTGAGTGAGGTTTCGATAAAATGTTTCTTAAAGTACTGCATTCTGCGGGGTAGGAAATGCTGTATTTTCTTCACAAGAACTGCTGCATCGTGAGCCTTGTTCAGTCTCTTGATCGTCATCTTAAGAATCAAACAAAAATTCCAGCAGATTATTTACTGGGACTTCTTCATCTGAAAAATCATCTGTTAGTACACCACTGATTTCAGATGGTAGGTTTTGTAATAAATCCAAAGTTTCTTAAGGACTAAGTTTCTTTTTTCGAAACATTCTAAGAAAAAGAATACTAATAATAAAAATAAGAAGAAGAGAATAGCACCTTGAAAATCTCTTATTATTGTTAAATCTCAATTACACACAAATGAATTAAAATGTTGCTATATTTTAAAAAAATTATAGATTTTTCATGTAATTGGGTGGTAAAAAAAACAAGCTCAGACTTAAAGCTCAAATGTTTTGAAAAACGTTGAAATAAAAGTATAAAAAAGCAAAATAAATGTTAAACTATAAAGAAATGCCAAAAAAAAAAAAGGCATAACTCTATTGCATTGTAGAGAGATCACTATATAACACAACAAAAAACAACAATAAGCCACACAGACGCAAAAAAATTATAATTTTTTGATTTAGCGTCCAGTGAACTGTCGGTACTTATAAGTACCACAAAGGTATTCAATTGTAAAATTAATTATATACACTGTTCACCCTTAAAATAAATAGGCAAATCGTTTTCTAAGGTCTTCATTAACATTTAAAAAAACACACCTTTTGACATTAATTACTTTTTCGAAACAAAAATGACAATCTTTGCAATCCAATCAAAATGACGGCTGAAAACGCAACTTCTGCTATACAATTATTCGCCTTCCCCTCTAAGGTACTCATCATAGAACCCGTGTTGCTATACACTCAAGAGCCAAGACATTATGACCACCCCTACATTTTGCAATGAACTCGCCTGGATGACGTGGAAGGCTTGTGATCAGATGGAAGTGGTATTTAACTGCTGCTGGAGAGTCTGAAGAATCACTCTTTCACTTATTTCTGTGTCTGATGGGAAAGACTGCGGATCTAAGCGACTTTGATAGAGAGCAGATTGTAATGGCTTGAAGGCTCGGATCAAGTATTTCCGAAACTTCACGACTCGTGGGTTTTTCGCGATCTACAGTTGTTAGTACTTATGCAAAGTGGATGAATGACGGTGAAACCAGCAGTAGATGACATGGTGTTGGACGTCCACACGCTATCAAAGAAAAAGGTCGTCGAAGACTGTCTCGCATGGTGAAGCAAAATTGGAGCCAGACAGTGGCTCAGCCGACAACCCAATACAATGCAGGGCCAAGTAGAATAATATCGGAGCACACTGTTCAGCGGACACTGTTGGATAGGGAGCCACCCAGCAAACGTCTCACTCGTGTGCCTTTGCTGACCAAGCGTCATCACCAACTGCGCCTGCGCTGGGCCCGGGAACATCGCGACTGGTCCATGGATCAGTGGGAGAGAGTTGCACGGTCAGATGAATCATGGTTTGTCATTCATCACGCCGATGGCCGTGTCAGGATATGCCGTCTTCCAGGCGACCAGTTGCTCCCTCAATATACAGTAGGTCATGCACAGACCGGTGGTGGTGGTATTATGCTTTAGGGGACGTTCTCTTGCACGTCTCTGGGACCCGTGGTTGTGGTAGAGCTTTCCATGAATGCTGCAGGGTATCTGAACATCATTGCGGACCAGTTGCACCCTTTCATGGCCTCTGTTTTTCCAGTTGGAAATGGAATGTTCCAACAAGACAACGCCCTGTGTCACAAGGCTAAAATTGTGTTGGAGTGGTTCCAGGAACATGATGCTGAATTCCAGGTAATGTCTTGGCCGCCTAACTCACCGGATCTCAATCCAATAGAACACATTTGGGATGTAATGGGACGGCAGCTCAGAATTCAAAGACCACCAATTCGCAATATCTCGGATTTGCGTGGCAATTGCTTAAACATCTAGCACAATCTGTTTCCGGCCATCTACCAAGGACTTAAGGTATCCTTGCCAAGGCGGGTTGAAGTTGTGTTGCGCGCCAAAGGTGGGCCAACTCGTTATTGACAGGTGGTCATAATTTTTTGGCTCTTGAGTGCATATCTTGGAAGAGTGGATTTAAAGCAGTATTAGTAATAATATATATTCCTGCTAAGTATCGTCAGAGTATTCGTAAAAATGGTTATTGTATGTAATTTTAAAGTGATGGTACTCATATGTACCGTCGGAAGAGAAAGGGTTAAGCGAAGGGAGCGGTCAACTTAATTCTTTTTTTAATATCTGAAGGATAGAACTCGGCACCTTCGGATTTGTAATCACGTAACTTACCACTGGACTAAAATAATCACTTCAGTCCGGAGGCTGTTACTGGCTTATATAGATCCCACGGACACACAGTTCCTTACCAGGGAGTTGATAGGCGAACGAACAATATCATTGTTATGGCGAGTATGTGCTTCGTTGCTTTTGCGTCATTATGTTCTGACGGCTTGTTTGTTGCGTCATTGGATATGATCGCTTGTTGGTTGTGTCATTTTGGGTGTGACGGATTGTTGGTTGCGTCATTTGGGTGTTACTGCTTGTTTTCATTTGTGGTGGATAGATGGCGCCACGACTGCTGCGTGAAGGTTGTGTTTTTTTCGAAGGTCAGAGTCACGATCACCAATGAAGGATATTCGTTCTCGGTACCCTCCGTTCCTTAAGCCCATTACTTAAAGTTGAACCAAAAAGATCACTTCAGTCCGGAGGCTGTTACTGGCTTATATTGATACCACCACCACATATCTATTTCAATTACTTGGTTTTCTTATCGATGAAGGCTTATTCCACAGCACTGTAGATCTCTCTCCGTTGGTCTCTCTTTATTGTTTAGTTATTATAATTCTAACTTCGATACCAGCCTGACGACGATCGACTCATCTCCCTCTTCGCGTGACTTTAAATAGCTACTCACATTTGCATAAATTTATGGTTTCTCCACGGAAAGCAGTTTTATAATGATACAGCAGTGTTAAAAAATTCTCCAGAGCAATGCTTGCAAAATTTTATCTTACAACAATCCGAGATCCACAATCCGAGAGAAAAACACCATTGTATATAAAATAGAAGTAACTTAATATTCCTTGTGCTGTACGGTACTAATTGATCCATGGATAAGTACTGGTCCGTGGCCGGGGGGTTTGGGACCACTGCCCTTGAGGATTAGTTATAGACGCTGATAGAACCCTTTATAATTCTTGGTTAGCAGTAAATTAGTGACTGTTTGGCATAACTTAGACCAGTGTTCCTTAAACTGTGGGGTTAATAATTTAACAATACTAACTGAAGAACAAGTATAAATAAAAAACAAGTGGTCCTATGGGCTTTTATCTTATATAAAATTATATGCAGAATTTAATACTTATCTTAATTCCTTAAATGTGGATTAAAATTACGCGATTCATTCTTCAATGCCACCGTCTAACACGTAGGCGAGCATATGTAGGGTATTGGGGGAGAGGTAGAAAATTAATAAATAAGCAAATCCACTGAATTAAATAAATCATTCGCAAACTCTGTCAAGGTCTTTTTTGTTGCATTCCAAAGCCTTCGGAGTAATTTTATGGATAGCACTTCGCAGAAAAGATCGTACTTAAGAAAGATGTATACATACGTGCGGGACAATTAACACACTGGCTGAGCGACTTAAAAGGTTAATGTCGTGTTGTAGGTTTAGCGTCAAAGTGTATTATTATTGAATTCAATATATTGTTATAGTATGAAACGGGGAGGGGAGGGAAGCGATGAAAATTATGATTGAACTTTAAGTCGCAAATATTGAAAGTTTGAGAAGCACTGGCTTAGCTAAATAAAACCCATTTGCCAACAAAAATTAATCCAGTAATTAATTCACGAATTATGGTACTTACACATGACAAATTCTAAGGTAATAACCGAAATTTATATCTTTTATGCATAAACTTGAATTTATTTCAAATATTACACCTCATCTTCTTTTCCAAAATTTTTTTTAAACATAATAACCCAAAATTTACGAGTAATCGAACACCCAAAATTATTTATAGCCTAACAATCGAACACTCAATTCCTGGAATTTATGACTTAGCGAAGGATTCTAGATAGACATAAATTTCTGACAGCCCATAAAAGCAACTTTGAGTACGTATTTGTGGGGCATAAAACATTTTTAGAGCTGCGAGAAACTTTAGTGAAATAAATCATTATGGTGTCTTTTCTCAGAGTATAAAAGCAATAAATGTGTATTAGAAAACCGTTTAGAAGTATATCCTTTCTGATCGATCTTTGAAGGATTTTAAGTGAGTATATAAAGAGTAAAGTAAATAGTTAAGTGGAAAATAGAAAAAATAAATTAGCTTTAAAGACAGAATCTATTTTAAATAAATTTATTTTACCATGATGTGTTTTTATCGGTGTCTTACTTAAATATGTTTATTTCAGTTAAGATAACAATTGCTTTTCATTTTCATATAAAGAAATGATGCTCAGAAGTTACGTAATAGATGGAGATATAAAATAAAACGTAGAATATATATAGAAGATGGGAAATGACAGTAATTCTCTGTTTTCAAGGATGACTGAGTTTTTCCTGTTCTGTTGACAACCACTCTGGCTCAAATTTCGCTGCCATCTGCTCAAATTCACATATCATGCAAATTTTCATGTGCGAAAACTTCACTGATACCACAGTCTCTTCTGAAATCTTTCGTTCAGTCAAGCGATGATCTACTCTTACTAGATTTTCCACTCTCAAACAAAAACTGCAATCCCAGTGGTTTGTGGCCATCCAGAACGCTGATCACTGTCCACTGATGTGCGGCTATTATTAAATTGGTTGAAGCATTCATTTACGTGTGTTGCTCTATATACTCGCCAATACCTGCCAGCTTTTCTGGATATTTCATGATGTTGTATGCTGGTGTACCGTTTATATATGTTTTGTATATATACATATCTACCGTATTTACTCGAACCTAAGCTGCACTTTTTCCAAAGTTAATACTACTGAAAATCAGATGCTGCTTAGAATCGAAGGAAAGCAAATTGGATGGTTTTTTTAAGAGACATTACAGGCGTGTATTTTTAAAAATACAAATAAAATAATCAATTTTTCACTTCTGTTTATTAGTTTTCATTTCAAATTTATTTTAATTTCGTAAAATTGGATAGCAATAAGCCATTTTACACTATTTTTCTTTTTTCAAAATCTTGTTGAGAGTTTGGGGTGTGGCTTAGAATCGATAGCGCCTTAGATTCCAGTAAATATGTATGTAATATAAAAATAGATATTTCTTTTCGTAACATTTAATGTAAAACTTAATGATTCAAGATGAATGCCATATTTCGTCATCCTTTTCCCTCCAGACACTAAACCTTCACCATAGACTTAGTAACGCCTCTGTGTAGAAGCACAGAAACAGTAGGGTCCTGGAAAACCCCATAAATCACGAGATTGGGGGAATTTGCCTGTTCGCTACCTCTTCCTACTTTCCTATTTAAATATCTTTGTTCTCCAAAGTCGGGACTCTTATGTCTGTTAGAAAGCTTTGTAACAACGTTCTTCCAGTGTTCTCCCTACGAAGGAAACTCCATGATTTGAATAAAGATCTTGAATTCCAAAGTTGTTGTTACTGGGTCGTTGAGATAATTCATGTATATATAGAGTCGACCTTCGTTAATTCAAACCTTCGATAATACTAAACTCTCGATAATTCGAAGTATATGTTCAGTTCCTAGAAAAACATTACGAACTAAAACAATACGTTTTGGAACACTCAATATTTCGAAGTAAAATCTGAGGCTGGCTAGATTACAACATGCGATAATTTGAAGTTATCTTACAAAATTCTCAACAATTCGAACATTTACTATCATGTGGAGTCCTGAAGCAAATACACGTTGGAGCTTACATGTTTGTGTTGTATTGTCTCTGCATGTCCCCCTGTAACGTAGCCCCTTTTATGACAATCTGTTTGCTACAAATTCTTTGTGTTTTCCGGTTCCTCAGGAGAAAAGACATTTTTATTGATTTCTTCCTACAAGTGGACAGTTCTGGCCGCACTTGTTGTCAGCCGTCCATATCTTTATTTTACACTTGTTCTTGCAATACTTGCGTTCAGAAAGGATGATCCGCTATTGTGAAGAGATGCGTAGGATTGTGTAGATGCGGAGGATGGTTTTCAATATATATAAATGTATTCTTTTAAAATTCAGGATTTTTAACATCTGTATAATAATTATACTATATAATATGTATTTTTAAAAAATACTTTAAAATAATTTTATACATATGTACAATTGTTGTTTTATTAAATAGTTTCCTATTTAAAAGTGCTAGAAAAAAATTTCCTTTCGTGTATTTTGGGAATTCTTTTCCTACCCTCTTGATGATTCGAACTCTTGATAATGCGTTCTCTCTAGATAAGTTTTTCATTGGTACTTCGAACTATCGAGAGTCGAATGTATATTATTAATATCTAAGTCCTAGTATTGGCAGTTCGATTGTAATCAAAAACATTCTTAAAACTCTCACCTCTTGATTTAAAAAGGACAGGACTTGAATTTCAAAAACTTTATCTTTTAAGTTCCTTTAATCATCCCCCCCTTAGAGTGGATTTCCGAAAAACGCAATTTTGTTGAGCTTTATTAAAAAAATAAACATTGCACATTTGAAGCCTAAATCTAATAGTTCAGAAACGGAATTTTTTTTATCAATTTGCTTCATTAATTCTTTGAGATTCGATCTCCATAAGAACTATTCTTAGCGGATTTCAAATTAATAAATGAAAAGTGCATGTCAAATTTTTTTAATGTAGGTCAAGTAGTTCGAAAAAGAGATTTTTTCCTCTATATACCCTCATTGGAATCATGCTATTATTCTATAGGAGTCAATTTTTAGAAAATCAGTTCTTAGCGGATCTCTATTCAACAGAACAAACATGCTTGCAAAATTTCAAGTACGTGGTTCTAACAGTTCAGAAACACATTTTTATCTATAATGCTCCTTCCCCCTTGCAAATCCCATGGGTAAACAATTTTCACAAGAACTCTTTTGTAGCAGATCTGTACTCCATAAAAGCAATTATAGCAAGCAATTCAAGCATCTCTAGCAATTTTTATGCTTGTTTTTTTCTTCTTTATATTCAGTAAAAATTGTTTAACACGAAACTGAGGGAACTAAAATACTTTTTCGTGTTAAAATAATTTTGTGTTAAGAATATTTGAAAAAAATTCAACAAAATTAAGTTTATTAGAGTACAATATATTTACATAGATATTTATATATGCATGCATTTAACAAAATCAATGAAATAGAAACATTCTCAATGAAAGTTAATGCAAGATTTTCAAGGTTTTAAAAAACAAAGCATTTATTGATTTTTTAAAAAAAGATGATTTGATATTTTTCTTTGCATTGCCTTTTTTAGCATCTAATGTCGGCGATTATATTATTCGTTTTTTCATCGGAATGTGCGTCTAAGTAGCTGAGCATATTTTCCATGATGTTCGCCATTTTGGATGTAGTGAGATAAATAGCTGCATCATTGTTTTTCTTATTTTCGTCGTCGAAAACTTCTCAATGATATTTTTTTAGCTTTGAGCAAATTCCAAAATGTCTTTGACTACCATAATTTGGGCTGTACACCCATTATCATCATTTACTGCAATGAAGTCTTTCAATGATGAACCTGCGTGGCAGGTGTTTTCCGTATTTTGTTTATTCCCAGAAGGTATATCTTTTCGCGTTAAGAGTTTTTCGCTTCTTGTTAAGAGAAAAATGCTTAAAATGCATAATAATACTTAGTAGATTGTAGGTACCATTATAATACTTCGTGTTAACCAATATTACTTCTTAAACGTTTTCGCATTAAACATATTGTTACGAATTTTGTATGAAATAATGTAAATAATTTGTATTTGGATGTGCAATGCCTTTATATTACTCTATGCTATATTTATTTCATGATAAGATTGTAATATTCACAAGCAACGCCGTCCCTTACGTTATAATGGCGATTCAATGGGAACTTGGCGAAATATTGGCGATAGAGCCAAGTTGGCATCATTTTTGGCGACCAAGTTGGCGACATTGGCGACCATGTTGGCGAGTTCGGGAACCCCTCTGGATTCTTTTAGAAATTAGTAGAGAAATCCACTAATTTCACGATCTGTGGCGCGAGCGCATCTTTCCAGAATTTTCGGCCTCTGCTATAAAGAGAGAGACTCGCCGCAACGATCGGTCTAATTTTAACCAGCGAGTAGTGAGCACTGTTTTGATTAGCGATTAGAAGACTTGCCTTGAATTTGATAAGCTCGGCTGTGCTTGTGAATAGTCATTTACAAACGTGTATTTTAGACACTGTTTATTGTGTCTGAGTGCTGTTGAAGGTGTGAAATCCTTCTGTTATTTATTCTGTGAACTTTGCTGTTGAATCTGTATTTGTAAGGATTGATTTACGCCAATAAATACCCATCACTAGCAAAGAACTGTCTTGTTATTTACGACTCATTTTGCATAAAATCCTCGAACCCCGATCTACGTAGCAATATTTAACTGTACACAGACTGCAACGAAGGATAAACACTTGTTTGAAAAATAAATTTAAAGAGAATTACTTACTGACCATCAGATAAAATAAGAGAAAAAAAAGGAAGATTTTTCTGTTAAAATACATGAAAAGGATATCCATCAAATGCAAGAAAGGAATTTGCTCTAGACTCTAGAGATAAAAATCTTAGTTTTCGGCAAAGACAAGTTAAATATTCAAATAGCTCGTAAATGGGGAAAAGCGTACGATAAATTAAGTCAATAGGCTTACGAGAAATAGTTTGCGGACATATCTGTAAAGTATTTGGTTGCTCATAGGGCTCATCAAAGTATTTTCATCACCTATAAGGACCACTAACAGCATGACCATAGGGTGCAAGTCATAGTGATATTAACCCCTTGCGTACAAGATTGCGCTTTCTGGTATCCCCGGAATTCCCAGAGTTCTGGGAATACTGACCTTGACGTTACGACGCCCCATATTTCATTTTTCCTTCTGAAGCTGACTGAGGCTCACGTTTGCTCGTATTTCGTTTCGCTTTCTCAAGTTTATATAACAAAATTTTTGTGGATTTTTTTTTGTTGCCAATATACCCTCGTCGTTAGATTTCAACGAAAGTGATACTGAATGAAAGTATTTGCCGTAAACCGATGAATAAGACAATGACTCTGATGCGGATTTATCTATTTGTAATGAAGAAGATGAAGAAATTGAACAAAAATGACAACACACTTATATAACGTACATGGAGAAGCTTTTTGTTTCTAGGAACATTTCAAGCAATTTCACAAAGATTTTTTAATTTTAATTTTAATATATTCCTTTTTTAAAAATTTTTTGTAGCTTTTACATTTAGTAACTTAACTTTAGTAATTTTACAATCCCAATAAAAGAAAATCTACCATATAATGTTTCCTGTGCAAGTTATTTCCCAGGAAACATGGAACACATAAAAGACATTTGTTTGTCACAATTTTTTACATGACACATTTAGTTTTGTGAAAATTAGAGGATGTTAGGAAAATCTTGGTTAAATACATAATGTCATTGCACCAAGAAACAAACCTCCCGACATCAATTTCTTCATTATTGTGGCAAATATATTTGCATGTATGTAACAAATCTTTTTCTCTAAAAAGTTTCAAAATTTGCACACTTGCTTAGTACTTAAATTTAATACATTCTCCGTATTACTGTAAAACTCATTATAAATATTTGACTGAGAATAATTAATTAAAATTGGGTGGTTGGGAAACAACAGCTCTGTGTTTACTTTTTTAAGGCCCTAACAGTTTCATGCACGTAGAAAGAAAATTAATTCTTGCTGATTCAAATCCGAAAGGGGGAAAAATCATACATTTTATTAGATGACTTTTTTAAAATCTAGGATTTCAGAATTGAAAATGCTAATCCGAGCTTTCATGTTGACATTTACGTCAAAAACAGGGCGCTGTAAATTTGGAAAAGAGGAAAAAAAGCTTGGAATGTGGATGACAGAACAAATGAATTGGTAAGAACGGAGGATTTGTAAGGAAAAGAGGAAATGTATCTCAGTTTTCAAAATATTAGAGGTTTGCTGTACAATGACTTTCTTTCACTTAAATGAATATTATGCTAGGGGAAAAATGTATTCGTCAGCAATATTCTTTAAGTTTTAACGCATTCTGAAAATTGAATTGGGATCACAGAAAAAAGAAAAAAAAATGTTACCTGAAATGTATTTTCTAATTCCAATTATTTGAAAAAATAGGGCTTGAGGAGAATAAAAAAATATTTTTATGATCGTGAGTTTTGTAAAATTTATTATAATTGTTATTTAAATAGGTTTATACAAAAATCTTTGGAGTAATATTTTATGTTTTTTTGCTTGTAACTAATGTATTTGGATAACGTAAAACAGCTTTTGTGCTCAAAATACTCTGCAAAAACTAACCATTTGTTTTTTTAAAGAAATGCTTTAAAATTTATGAATGGATTTTAAAATTCTACCTATCTTACAATAATTGTCTTACAGTCATCAAATTTTATTTTCATGAACATCAAACTATGTAAAACTAAATTTTATATGCGCTTTCTGATATCATGATTGATATTCGTAAAATGCATCTTTTCTGAACGTTCAGTGAAAATTCTTTAAAAAATGTGTAATTTTCTAAATTCAATTTACATTCTAAATTAGAATTTACATTCTAAATTCAACTATGTTTTAAAAAATAAGTATTACTTTGAATCAAGAATGCATACCAACTTTTGTTACATGTACTAATAGCAAAAGGAAAAAAAAAGCATTTGGCGTAGTAAAAAAAAAAAAACCTTTAGCATTTTAAATAAAGATAAATGAATTATTTTTTCTTTCTGACATAAATTCGTTGAAAGTTTTTATTTGCCAATTGGGATGTGAATAAAAAACGAACCTAAAGGTAATAATTCTGAATTTCTTTTAACTTAGATCTTTCAAAATCTGTGAGATTGTAGAAAATTATCTAAAGAATAGTTTAGGCTAAAGAAATTGTATTTGAATTTTTGACTGAACTTTTTAAAATTGAATAATACTGTACCCTATTAACATGAGAATTTTATTTTTGTATACAGAATTCTTAAGTATTTTTTTAAAAATTTCATATTGTTTGATAAGAATAAGAAAATTATTTTAAAAATGTAGTCTGAGAGCATCGAATTGTTCTCTATTTTTTTCCTCTCTTGAAGCATTGGGAAACTGGGTCTGACACAACATTTTGATAGAATAAATCGATATTACGCATGCAATGTTTCTATATTCAACTGTTCAGAAGATTATTACCTTCATTTGTCTTTCAATTTATGTAAGGTTGCATTAATTTTAGAAAAAAAACATGATTAAGAAAAAATTAGCAACTAAGTATCTAGTGAACAAATCACAAATGTTTTAAAAGTTTTGAACACTTGAGACTATTTATTCATGTTTAATGCTGTTTTCATTGCATAAGAAAAGAGAAAGTTTTATAATTGCATCAATTTAAATTTATTGAAAAAAAAAGAGAATTTGAAACTCTATATAAGAGACAAAACAGTTTGGAGGAGAAACATTTGAATTTTATTAAAAAGATTTCTAAATAAGAAATGGCATTTTTAATATTAATACATCTATAGAAGCAAATCATTTGATTCAAGCGTAAAATGTTCACCAAGTTTTCTTGAATATTTTCAGCGAAAGCTTCTATTTATAAGTATAAAAGAGAAATTTATTTTGAATATACTCCTGAACAAAAGAAACAAATTTGCAAAAGTAAAATTTTATGTATGTAAAGCGAACATTTTTCTAAAAACGAAATTTTTAAACATTGTTTCTTATACGATTTCATCTAATATGCATCAAAGTTGTGCCGCAGTTTTTTTCCCATATTTAATATATGTAGACAATACCTGATTAATTTTTTTGTAATATATAAGAATCCAAATACTCAGATACTTTTTTCTAAATAGGAAATAAAAAGCTTATTTCAAAGATATTTTTAGCGTGTTTTTCACGTAATTGAACAAAAGCGCTATTAGGACGCAAATTTCGTCTTCGTTCCATATTTTGTCGTACCTTTTTCTCAGCCAATAAGCAACCAATTGACCTCGGGTTTTCGGCATTTGGTCGCATTTGTGCCCTAGATGAGCCGAATCATATTTAAATTTAATCATTTTTAATTTTTTTTAGTGCAGTACTACTTTCGGTTAGTAAGAAGTTCATTAGTTGCATTATTGTAAAATACAACATGTGAAAACGAGCTAAAATTACTTGGCCATTCCAATGATTGATATCTTGTTAGTACTTGTACCTTTACTGAATACTATTTTATGATGCAGTTTAAAAATTAAGATGAAAGGAATTGAATTTCTTCTGACAAAATAAGAATACTATATTTTGTTTTTTAGAAAATCTCATCTATTTTACTGAAAATTCCGCATTTTTTTGAGGCCTTAGGAATGGACTTTTAGAGATAATTTATAAATTCCAGCGAATATTTTTCTGTAATAATATTTATAAAAAGTTCAGATTTCTTTCCTTTCTGTTGCTTTCTTATGACTATCAAGAATTTTTGGGGAAATTGATATTTAAATAATAAAAAAGGGAATTTATAGTTTTGTAAAAACATTGGCGATTTCTTTTTGATGAAAGATTCGGAAAAAAATGCATCCATTCAGTAATAAGATTACATTTAAGAATAATAAGAATATATTTATATAAGAGGACCTTTTTTTGACAGACAGATACGTCTAATGCAACCGTTTAACTATTTTGTTTAAAAGTTAGGTTGCTTTTTACATAAACAAATATTTGTCTAGAATTTCAACTGCTAAAATTGTGAAAAAAAAACTGAGAAACAAATTGTCCTTTTTTCTTAAGAAATACAGAAATTTATTACGGTGCCTAACTCAAAACTGATTTGCAATTGGATACTACTATCCATAAACCTAGTAATCTAGATAAATTTCAATGTTTTTCTTTTATTTAAAGTATTTTTATTTAGTGGGATTGTATGCAAAGCCTTATCTAAAAAATTATTCATTTTTTTAAAATTCTGTACAACACTTATATTTTTTACATTTAGATTTGACGAACAAAATTGAATAAATTTCGGTTTAAAGCAGAATGAAAACAAAATGTCGAGTTGGAACTTTTCCTTCTTAAATGAAATAAAGATTGTTAAATGCTAAAAAACTGCAGCCGTGCTAGAAGTTCCATGGGCCACCAGGGATTACTTAGAGCTGGCAAAAAGAAGAGCTTCAAGGCAGACATTTTTCAGTTCTTTTTTATATTTTTATCTCTTCTTGTATTGGTTTTATTCGAAAAGAAAAGTGCTCTTGGCAGGGAATTTTTTTTCACACCATTTTTTTTTGGTTATTTCGTTTTAGAGCCCTCTAGATTTCTCCCCATCCATTTCCTTATTCTATTTTGTCACCAAAAGCCTTAAAACTGAAATTTTTCATGGACTCCTTTGATCTAAATTTCTAGAGATTTTGAAAAAAGAATAAAGGGAATGTACTATACTCTCTCATGTTTTATCAATATTTGTTTTGGTTTATGGAATGGTTTTTTATGAAAAAGGAGAGCTTCTCCGTCTCTAAAAATGTTTGTTTTCCTAACGCGAAAAAAAGTTCTTGATATACATACTTATTTTGCAGGGGTAAGTTACTTGCCCTCAACAGCTGCTGGGTTTTATTTTAGATATTCAAACAAACAGCACACATTAGAAAACTCTAGAGGCTCTTGTATGTTACAGGGACATTACGCTTTAATGAATTATCTTTTGTCACTAGTTTTAAAATTTTCTTTCAAAATAATAAGTAGAGAATTCCACGCAGAAAAGCAGAAAATAAATTTAAAAAAATCCATCCATTTAAAAAAACTATTACTTTTATTTTGAATATTTTTTCTATTCAAATGGTTTAATTCTAATATTCGAAAAAGTGTTTGATTACTTGCTCTTGGAAGCAATTTGAGGGCTATTCGTGACGTACCTCGTAGTTTTTAATTTCGGTCGTTTGACAAAGTAAAAGCACCCTTCTACTTCCCGCCAACGTAGGAATTTGACCTCGACATATTTAACATATTTAAACCTTTCTATACGTAGAGATCTTCAGTAACATCACAGGATTGAATCCCACAACAAAAAGTACTGACTAAGTAAGTGTATTATTAACTTAAGCTAATTATAAAGTTTTCAATTATTTTTAGATTAAAAAAAGTTATATTCCCCTTAAGGCATTCCTGAAAGAAATTTCATCTGCCAGTTTTGAAGAGTACGACGAGTTTTTTTACCCCTTAACTATTTTAGGACTACAATAGCTGATGAATAATGTTTTTGAGCTCAAGAGTGACGAAATTCGAGTCAAGTTAAAGATTCAAGTACTTCTTGAATCCTGATCTTTGAAAGACTTATAGCAATCTTTCGTTGTTGTATACCAGCTGTACTCAACCTGCTGCCTACCAAGCCTTTTTAGTGGCCCGGCCAGTGCACATTGCTCTAAAAATTAACTTATTTAAGAACAATATATTAAAATTTGGTGTCAAGAAATCAAATGTACCAATTTTGCTTTTTGTTGTCAGTGGCGTTAGAGAGCGAATTGATATTCTTTTTCTATTTGTAACGGTTACAGTTAGTGATAACAGACAACAGTGGAGTAGTTACAGTTTTATGGGAGGAACTAATTTTTAAATATCTTTCATACCTTGCAAGCGAAAAATATCCGAAGAAAATATATTATTTCAGGAAGATTGGGAGTGACTATTTTGTAGTGGAAAACAAACATGGGTCAGTAACTGTTTGATTTGTCATGAATGTGCTGTGTTTAAAAAACACCAATAAACAGGAATCATTCAATGACATTTTCCCTCGAAGATTTCTTTCCAGAGTAATAAACAGGATTTCTTGAATAATGTTTGCAACAGCAACAAAGTGTTTTGTCAGTGCTAATGTCATAGTGGTAAGAAAGACATCTTATGAAGTTGTTACATTATTGGTAGTCATTTGAAACCATTTACTGATGCAGAAATTGTGAAGGAGTGTTTCTTAAATGCTTCTAATTCAATTTAGTGATAAAAATAAAAAATATAAAAAATTATAATTAAGAAAAGCAAAACAGGAGTTAAAATATTTTGATCACTTTTCCACATTTTAACTTCTCCCCCCCCTTTATCCTCATGATGCTGCCCGCGTGAAATTGTTAACATATGTATGCAGTCCAGCAGAAAAAAAAGGTTGAGTACCCCTGTTGTAGACTCTTCTTCTTGTTTGAAGCTAATACTGTTTTCTAGCATTTATTTCTACGATGATAGAGTGAGTTTAATTTGAATTGGAGAGTGACAAAGTGTTTGAGTCGAGTTAAAGGTTAGAGTTCTGTTTCCATTTAACTCCTGGCAATCCTTCATTGTTGACGACTCTCCTTCTTGTTTGAAACTAATACTGTTTACACTGTTTTCTAGCATTTATTTCTATAAAAATCAATAAATAAAATAGAAATATTTATATTATTTTTTTATGTTAGAATTTTAAATATATTAAGTATAAAAATGTGTGAAATTAAAATGGTAAGTATTGTCTTGATATCATTCGATGGAACTACAAATTCGTATGCTATTCATATATAACTTGATGCTTTCCGGAACTGTCCTTAAATAGTATATTATACTTTACCAACATTTTTGGAATAAAAATATACGCATTTGTCTTAGAATAAATTTTTTATGGTTTCTTTTACTTTAAAAATTTATTTAATTTTAACCAGTATTAAATTTTTTGTTAATGTTCACAAAAAATATACAGAAATTTAAATATTTTCATAGTGTTAAGCGTGATTTTATATTTTAATCAAATTTTAGTCACACACTCTGATTATTTATAAAGCGACGTTTCGCATAGTATATTCGATGAGTAATTTTTAATTTGCATTCAATAATTGTATAGCATACTAATACATTATATAGCGTTCTAAGCACTTTGTGGCATTGGAAATGCAATGCAAAGACCAGAATACTGTTGAAATTTCAGGTTAAGCACGCCTCACCAAGTAATGTAAATATTGTGAAATTTCACAATGCGTCGAGTAGGATAAATCTTTAACATTTATATCGTTATTTTTGTTAGGAAATAATTTAAATAGGGCCTCTAATGGTAAAACAGTTTTCCCCTCTAGTCTATAGCATTGCTTTATATTTCTGTGTTAGTAGAATATATCAAATAATTATCGCAACTGCAATTTTTTTACATTACATTTATTAACCTTTTGCATCCCATGCTAACATTTTGTAAAAATTATGTGTTATATATCACTCTTTATCTTACTGTAAATAATTATAAGTATCGCAAGTTTTCAAATGTGATTTATTTTTTTAATTTAACTGCTTTATAGCTAGTAATTGAATTAATTTTTCAAAACTCAAAACAATATATCCCGAAAGAAATACAAGTGGATAATGTTGTGAAAGTGAGGTATTTCTATAAAGGTATATGGAGATTTAAGTTTTTTGACTGTCTCAGATTTTACTATCACTACTTGATTTATTTTTTATTTCAGTATTTATTGGTATTGGTATCATTCCTAGAGAAGGTATTGTAATATTTCTATTTAATTTTTTTTTTTATTTCAATTTTTCATATTTTCTAACATTTGGCTATATCATAAAATGAACACTTATTATGTAGGAAACAGAACTTATGTATTTATCTATTTTTTAAAAAGTTTTTTTTTTGTAATTTTAGGTTTAACCTAGTAATGTGTGCTGAAAAAACAAACAAACAACGAATCCTCACTTAATTATTCATTTAAAGGGCTAGGAGAACGTAATACTATTATTTAGAAAGAAATAGGGCGAGGCACATTCAAAGAAGAGATGCACTTCGTCAATTCTGTCCGGATACTATAACTACTTAAAAACTGTGTATTAAGCAATTGGTGCCAGTCAAGACTCTGCATGATACTAATAATCCCATACATCATAGCTAATCTGGCAGACACAGATTGCTAGAATAATCAATCTCACTCCATTCTTCTCTACTGCAAGTGTTTTGGACAAGAATGAATTTCCGTTAAGGGTATTTTATCTGAGTTAATACCCGAGGATTATATCTGCTAATACATTAAGAGATTCGAAGCTGAGCCCTCAAGATACATGCAATGAAAAAATTGCACTAAATAACTTTTGAAGTTACCAACAGGTATGTTATTATCACAAATAAAAATATATTAATCAATGTATTTATCTTCATTCATTTATCTTGTAAATTCAATTATTGGTATTGTAATTTCAATTACTTCATCCAATTTTGTACCTTCAAATACTGAAATTGGACAACTAACTTTTTTATTGAAACCGTTTCAAGAGTTGCTTAAATTCGCAACCTCTTGTTTGTTATTGATTAAAATAACGGAATTCTGCGTAAGTATTGCAGCTAAAGGCAAGTATTTTTACAAGAGTTGTTGCAAGTTAGATAAAATGGAAGAAATTCATTAAAAAATTGAGAAGAGAATTCAATAAAGCTTAGTTGATTTGAACCTATGTTTTTCAGTTTTAACCCGTTTTATTCCAATTTATTTATTTTGCTCAAATTTTAGTAAAATTATATTTTCTAAAGTTAGTTAAACCTAAACAAACTAAATGTAACAAAATTTGAAAATTTACTCATTTTATGTAAAAATCTGACTTATTCTCTGTGTTATAGGGGATAAAATTTGCACTTAACATTTTTAGTGTTCTCTTCAATGATGAAAAGCTATTTCCGAGTACAAAATTTTACTTTATTTGAATAACACTTTCTTGTTTATAAAGTATTTCACTTTAAGTTAAACTTCACGCAAATTATTTTGTAATAGTCCAAAGCAGCATGAACAAGCACTTTGTCACATTTGACACGGTATATTTATGGTTTTACTTTGATGCCCTCTCTGACAATGGCATTGCTTTATTGATTTAGTAAAAAAGGACCACCACTATCTTTTTGGATGTATAAGAAAGTGCAGTCAAGATCCTAGGTCTACCTCTCGCTCTTGTCACAATTATTTTTAGATAGAGTGTTACATCTATCTGTTACATTCTGTTACATCTCTTCGGGACTAATTCATGTTTCGGTCTGGTCTTCATCTTTGTTGAGAGCTTTGTGAATTATCCAGGCGTTTACCTCAGCCACATTCCGTGAACGTATAAAAAGTGGTCAGTACTACTTTTTCCACGAATTTCAATGGAATAAGGTCCACCCACCCAGTCTTGGTGAGGAACACCACCCATATATTAGTAGTAAGAATTTATCAAATTTTGCATTTCATCGTTAATTGTATATTCGTGTCCTCTTATTCACCTTTTCATATCAACGAATGGTTGTAAAGTGCTGAAATTTGTAGCAACTGGGACAGTACTATTGCATTCCATCGCACGAGGAAAGTCTCACAGTTCTTGTCAAATTCAAAATCAGACATTACTCTTTCTTTCTTCCGCATAGATTCTTCAGAAAGGACACTTATGGTCTGTATAATTTTCTCGGTCGGTTCCTGTACCTCAAAAACCCTGTTCACGAAGATTTTTCAAAAGATCAATGCTAGTAAGAAAGTTACCAAAATATTACGTGCAATTTGAAGGGTTACAAAACTCTCCCTTAGTTTCATCACAACCCGAGTACCTAGAGGAGTATCATTTCTTGCATCAGATCCTTTACCGCAATAGAGAGAAAAATTGTAGCAATATCCCTTGCTTCAACAGTGAGCCCAGTTTATATCCAAAATGTATTGGCGTGCCTCGGATAAACAGTTTCAGAATATTCCTACCGTAGTACATGATGATCGTTTCATCAATGCTTATATTTGCAGAGAAGTGTCTAAATTTCAGAACATTATTATTGAGTATGGAAAACAAAGGCCTTACTTTGAAGGATCGATTCTGGGCATGCTGACTAAGAGTTTCATTGTTCACAAAGTGTATAAATAAGATTTCAACTTTTGGAAGCGATTTCTGAACATGGAAGTTTTTCACAAGGTCAAAGTATTCAACATTTGACCAATATTCCCGTTCACA